>CARXXK010001259.1:0-41175 GCA_949089665.1 Macrosiphum euphorbiae | reverse complement strand
CTACTTTCAGGAGAAGCAAGGTGGGCTTCTTAAAGTTGTACTTAGAGTCAGAAATAATCAAACAAGCAGCAATGACCTTTTATAACCCCTCTACTTACGACCAGGTAGAAATGACTGTTAATATGTGCTTCTTAAAATTGTATAAGGCGCCAAAAAGACAAACCTCCCTTAACGAGTACCGCTCCCAGTCGTTTACGAGGTCAGTGGAAAATATGAAGCCTGAAATCAGCTCCCTACCTCCAACAGAGAATGCAGCTAAACAGTATTCCCGGCGCACCTACCACCAAGTGCAGCAGTGGCTCGGGAATGAGCTGCCCCTCCAAGAATAGGGGTGGAAATGTGTAGGAGACACCCTGGTGCCAATGGAAAATTCACCAGCACCCGAGGTCCTACTAAAAACTATATTTTGCCGCTAAACCAAAGATTGTATGATTGGAATATATGGCTGCCAGAAAGCAATGCTGACTTGTTCTGCAGCGTGCCTCCACTGCCAAGGTGAGTGCATGAACAGCGTACCTGTTGAAGATGAGGACGATGAAGAGCAAGGGGCACCCGCTACTACAGAAAAAGATGCAATGGATGAACAACCTGGGCCCTCAAATTCAAAGAAAATGAAAATATGATTTCATGTAAAATTAAGAATTACTTGAGAACTACTTATCTGTAAAATAAAGTGTTTATTATCATTATTTTTGTCTGTTTTATTTCTTAAAAGTGTGGCCACATATATTATTACATGAACGAAGAAAGGTTGTGAGTCAAGAATATGATATATAAATTTTCTGAAAATTGCAATATATTATGAAAGTTGTAAAATAGCTGTACATTTAGGCAGCTTGGAGGTTAACAATTAATATATGTGTATATATTCTGAAAGGGAATTTAAATATCTACAACTTCTTTTATATGCATATTTTTCGTTTATGAATAGGTTTAGACAATATGATGGGTTGTTTTAAGGATATAGTGAGGTAAAATGTTTTTTTTGTAATATTCTACTTTTTTCGAAGGTGTAGCTCGAAAACGGTTGTGAATTCGACAAAAAACTTATGTTATAAAAGTTTTAGATAATTTCATGAGCTTTATTTCGTTATTTAAAAAAATTTTCTTCCGATGCACCGTTTTCGAGATATAAGTGAAAACCCCAAAAAGCGCAACTTTACCTCCCCTCCCCCCTCCGGTTACCACCTAGGTGTCAGGACTTTTAGTATGTTAATACCCTAAGCCCTTCGAACAAGTTTCTAAAGGAATCGCTAAGTTACCTGCTCACGCACTCTACACCTCATTCCTTGACTGGACTATTTTTATCTATTACACTATTTTCTATTTCATCTTTTCTCTCTGTATACTCTCTACTCCTGGTGTTTTATATAACAGTCTCCTATTTCTCCACAATTCTCCACCTTTATCTAGTTACCTTCTTCCTTTTATTTTATTTTTTATTACAACTGGACTCCAGTGTTTCTCATCTTTTTTTCTTTTTTAAATATACCTCATCCAGTTCTTTTAACTCTTTTAATTCTTTTTTATTTTGTATTTCTATTAACTTTTCTCTTATTTCAGTATATTTTTCTTTTTCGTCTTCTATAGGTAACAACCACTTTATTTTCCTACCCATTAATATTTCTGCTGGAGATGCTAAATATTTACCTATTGGTGTATTACTATATTACAGTAGTGTTAGATATATATCTTTGTTGTCCTCCTCTAACTTGACCAAAATTTTTTTTACTGTTGGAATATATCTCTCTACCATTCCGTTTGATTGTGCATTAGTGGGACTCGATACTATATGTTTTATATTCCAGTCTTTTATAAATTTTTTAAACTCCTCTGATGTGTATTGAGTAGCCACGTCAGATCTAATAATTGCGGGTAAACCGTGCCTAGAAAAATTACTTTTAATTGCGTTGATTGTATTAAAAGTAGTTAATTTTGGTGTCATAACCAATTGTATAAATTTAGAGAAGTGCATTATAATTCTTTCCTTGAAAATAAAACAAATCCGTTCCTATCACCTGCCATGGTTTATATGGTACTTCAGAACACTCCAGCGGCTCTTTAGTGTTTGTTCTTCTATATTTCAAACAAATTTGACATCTATTCACTACTTCTTCAATGTCCTTGTTCATTCCTACCAAGTTCTTGCTCTATATTTGCACTTCTCAATTCAAATGTGATTAAAATGAATCTTTTTTAACATTTCATTTTTTAAATTGTTTGGTACGATTATCCTATTTGATTTATACAGTACACCGTCGGGTACTGCTATTAATTCTTTAGAATCCCAATACTTTTTAATCTCTTCATTTAATTGTTCTCTTTTTTCTGGCCAACCATTAATGCCATAATTTTTAGTATGTTTAGTTCTCTATCTGATTCTGTTGCCAACTTAAATTGTTCACGTTTATTTTCACTTATTGATGTATACTTGTTCACTTCTTCAATGTTTGTTTCCACCTCTCTTTTTTCCCAGTCGTCAAATATAGTATCACTTTTTGATTCTATCATACTTAATGTATCAGCTATAGCGGAGTATTAAAATATTTAATTTGTATTCTGATTGATTTTAATTACTTAATTTACTGTACTTCTGAACACAAGTAAATGAATAGACTGATTAACTTGACCGAAATTTCAATTTTAAAAATTAATTTTGTTTCAATTTTATATTATTATTATATTATTCTGTGATGATGTGATATATAATCTCGACATTATTTATTATTTAAAATAATAGAAAGAACGTATTGAACGTATTGAAATCTTGATAGTTAGAATAGTTGTATACTATTTTGAACTGTCTGAAATAATATTGTAATTCAATTGGTGGTGGTAAATCACCAAAGCTATCAAAATATACAACTTTGTCCTTATTTTTATAAAACCCTAAGCAATGACTTCCGTCACTTGAAGAAATATCTAAGTTTAATATGCCACATTCAATAGCATGCTGTTTTTTAGGTAAGTTATCACGTGAAAAGGCTCCGCGGAAATGATTGATTTTCAACTTTCCGACATATTTTATAATATCATGGGACGAAAGCGGTCTGTCAGGCAGCGTGATCATCAGTTTTTTTTTAAACTTATTCTTGTTTGATTTCAAACCACTACCTTTTTTTCTTTTTGAATTTTGAACTGAATTATACACACTAGCACCTCCAGACATCAAACTACCAAGTGCTTACAATCCCGCAAATATAGGTATTAATGGAATTACACCTCCTGACTGTCTTGCTGCAAATTATATTATAATTTTTGATGATGTGATATGCGGTCCACAATCTGTAATCAGAGAATACTTTAGCATTGGTAGACATTCATGTGCTAGCTCCGTATTTCATTTAGCACGGACATATTCTAAAATATCAAAACAGCTAGTAAGAGATAACGCAAAAATTTTAAAAATACTTAAACAAGATGATACAAATTTACAACATATATTCAACGATCATTCGTCTACAGATATGGATTTCTCAGAATTTCGGAAAATTTCTCATTTATGTAGGAACCATAGTGATTATGGGTTTATGGTTATCGATAAAACTAGAGAAATGAATGAAGAAAGGTAAAGATGTGGTTTTCATACATTCATTAAATCAAATAATTGTATGTGCTTATACCTATGCATAAAAATACCGTCACACAGGAATTATCTGCATAGTGTTATCAGTAATCATACGATACAGGTATATTACATTTATTATTTACAATGAACAAAGAAAAAGTCTTGTTGGAAAATTTAATAACATCAAAAAAAAATATACAACGAAAAATAATGGAAATGAACCGTGGTGTTATAGATTCTGAAAACTATTTCCGTGAAGCATTTAAGCCGATAATTGAACCATTGAGTACACATGTAAAACAAAATGCAATATGTAATACACGGTCAACTGAACTAGAAAATAAATCAGAGACCTCGTGCATTAGTGAAGAAGATAATGATGATGAATTAAATTCATCATATGAAAATGTTTTAAATAACCGTCCTAAATCAACACGTTATGATAAATCCTGTGTGGTATCACTGTTGTAATGGGATTACGCAATTCATGTAAACGCTCATAATAACAAGAACCACTTATGTGAAAGGCGGCCTCGTCGACCGCACCCAAAAGTGGTCATAGCTAGAATGGACGCTCCAAACTACTACAACTTTCCAAGGGCGCCTACATGCCACGTGCCGCTCAATTCAAAGGACGTCGCTTCCGTATATATAGAGGCCAGGGCCCCAATACACATTAGATGTACCAGAGCCGCCAAGACCAAGCAAACCGCTTATGCACCAGCCATTACACACAACTTACATGGAGATTATCAACTACTACGAGTCAACTCACGACACTACAATTCACCACAACTATATTAATTATTATTGGTTTTAACAAAACTACAATTGATTTATATTATAAATTGGCTATTGTTTATTATAAAAGTGTATCAGCTTTTGGATTCCTGAAGGGCAGCACGTGACAGGCTGGGATTTGTATGTAAATACATATTTTTAGTGAAACACGATAAATTAATTATTGCAAATGATAAATTATTTTCACGTGATTTGCAGTAAAATAAGCCATATTTTATTTTACATATTTTTACATACTTTGTAAAATTTTCGTTTTTATTTACATACTTCGTACATTTTGACAATTTCAGTGGCTTAATAATATATTACATTTATATTTCGATAACTGTAAAATTATGTTTCAACAATTTACGAAGAAACATTCCTTACAATTAGGGCTGGGATTTTGATGCAAAGGCATCTTTTTTTCTGATGTTTTGAAACGTTGATCCGTAAGTATAAAATGTGTTTTGGGTGATACTGATTATTTTAAAGTATTTTTTATTATGCATGTTTGCATTTTTTGACAAAATTAACCTTAAAATGTATTTTTAGGACATTTTTTTATGTTTTTAGTGCATTTTCTTGGTTTTTAGAGCATTTTTCACAATTTTTTCATAAGATGAACGAAAAATGTTGCGATTCACAAAAAACTTTCGGCACACTACTTTGTTTGAAATGGGAAAAAAATATTTTTGAAAGCACCTTCCCGCGTAGAGAAATTTAGAGAGGTATACCTTCAAAAGCCACCAGTTATAACTCGTTGGGGAACATGGTTAAACGTTTCAATTTATTACTGCGAACATTTTGAATCCATCAAAGAAGTTGTCAATGCACTTGACAGTGAAGACGCAATTTCTATTAAAAAAGTGTAAACAGTAATTAAAAGTTCTAGCTTACACAGGAATTTAATTTATATAAAAGCGCATTTCGGTACATTGCCTGAATCAATTACTAAATTGGAAACCCGTGGACAAACTTTATCAGAATCTTTAAGAATATTAGAAGATATAAGAGTTTTAATAAATAAAGCACCAAATGAAATTGGTACTGAAATAAATAAAAAATTTAAAATGTTTTAAATAAAAATAAAGGGTTGAAAATACTACAAAATATTTAAAAAATTATAAATGGTGAAAAACCTGATGAAAACAATATACCAGAAGGTATAACGACGGACGATATTTCACACTTTATATATGCTCCAGTATCATCCGTCGAAGTCGAAAGAAGTTTTTTTACTTACAAAAGTATATTATCCGACCAACGACGACCATTTTTATTTGAAAATATAAGACAGCATATCATTATACAGTGCAATAGCGATTTTGTTCGGGTTAGTATTAATAACAACTAGCAAAAACAAGTTAAAATATTAAATTTTTTTTTTAAATTATTGTTTTAGAATGAATGATTAAGAAAACAGAAGCATAAAAAAGCTAAAGAAGTAACAACGTACAATAAACAAAAAAAAATACATTACTGTAGTATAATTTAAATTTTTTTTCTAATTTTAACTTATAATAAATATAATTTAAATGCATTTTTTTAGTGCATTTTTTGAGTTGTTTAAGTAATTTTTTAAGGGCATTTTTTGAAATTTTTTAGGGCATTAAAATCCCAGCCCTACTTACAATTAATGATTAATGATTTAATTCAAAATGGTCCTATTTGGGTTTCTATTGATGAATCTACTGACGTTGAAGGCAGGTATGTTGGAAATGTTATTGTAGGTAAACTGAAATCCGAGCCTTCTGAGCCAATTCTTTCAACGTGTGAAAATTTAGAAAAACACGAAAAAGACCTAAAAAAAGACAATTGGATCAAAGCTGTGAATCGATTAGAGTAAATATAATTAGAAATTGTATATTTTAATGTAGGTATCTAGTCAATTTAGTAAAGAGCAGTAATTGAGTTATTATGACTGTTATTATGATTATTATTTTTTTTTAATATTGATCACTTTCTTTTAGGTTATGTTTATAATATGATAACGTTCTTATCACTAATTGGTGGTCCATTTGTATATGGTTTCTAATTAACTTTTATTGATTTACTCATAATTTTATTAGTTAAGTCTTACTTAAAATTGTGTTTTTTTGGTTATAACGTTATAATTATGTCTATTAAATTAAGTAACCACACTCGTAGTTTAAATGGGGACGTTCAGAAACGATATTTAGACAAAATACTATTGTTAAATTCTCAAGATCCATACTTGTTATTGAAAGACAATTGTGTAATTTGGACAACAGATTTAAACTTAGTGCCTTCAATTACTTACCCTGATATTTGTAACTACCTAGTATTGACTAAAAGTGCTTACACATTGGAAGAATTTAAAGCGTACAAAAGTCTAGATGCATATAATTTTTTTGTTAGTGGCTGGGTTTCAAATGTCAAATGGACTGTGGTAGACTGTTTCTGAAGTAAGTCAAGGATAAGAATATATTTATGTGTTGTAAAGATTAATTTAAAAAGTATACAAAGGTATCTGTTTCTCTTTACATACTTACAACATTCGACAGATACTAGTTTACAGAGGCACCGGAGTGTATTGACTCAAAATAAAATTGTCTTATTAGTTATTATGTGTTCCAAAATACATCGGTGCCCCTGATAGATTACAATCATTATTCATTATGAGCCTATTGTCTCTACATTATTATTATTTTCGTTTAGGTAGCGCATTCTCAAAGGTTAAATGACACTAAATTGCTGCCATGGGTTATAGTCAAGAATAATGGCAAAGTTGAAGCTGCCCATTGCTTATGCATGGCTGGATTAGGTGAATGTTGTTCACACGTAGGAGCAGTCCTTTTTTATTTGCAGCATGCATTTAATTTAAAAAGTACGAAATCAGTTACAGATGTCTATGCATATTGGGCAGCACCATCTCTTGACAAATCTATCCCTAGTAAAATAAGTAAAATAAACTTTAATCATCCAAAGAACATTGCTTCTACACAATCCAAATTGAAACCAAAATCTAGTTACATACAAAAGTTACCTATAACACTGAATGATTCAAATACATTTAAAAATTTCTTAGGAAAATTACAAACCATTAATAGTCAAGCTAGTATTTTGAAAGTTGTAACACCATTTAATTTACAATTTGTAAAAAATAATTTCCCAAAAAGCTTAACAAATATTTTTAAAGAAGATTAAGTAGAGAGGAATTAGTAGATATAGGTTCAAAATTAGATTTTTTTTTAAATAAAAATGATTGTTCTGATATAGAGAAATCTACAAAACTACAATCAGAATCTAAAGATTGGTTTATGTATAGAAGTGGGCTTATTACAGCTTCTAGAGCTAAGGACATATGTACTGTTAAATCATATGATTCAAATATTAGTCTTTTAAAAACAATATGCTATCCATCAACAAAACAGTTTAAAAGCGCTGCTACCGATTGGGGTAAAATCCATGAAATTGATGGTAGAAATGCATACATAGAAAAATTAAAAAACGATCACATCAATTTTTCATTCACTATCTCTGGGCTAGTAATTAATGCAAATTTTCCATATCTTGGTGCCAGTCCATATGGAATAATTAATTGTGATTGTTGTGGGAAAGGCTGCGTAGAAATAAAATGTCCCTATAGCTTAACTAAAGACAAAAATATAAGAAGTATGACCTATTTAACAAGTGGAAAGTTAAATAAAAATCATCAGTATTATTATCAGGTACAAACTCAGTTGTTGATGTGTGGTGTCACTTATGGTGATTTTTTAGTATGGTCATCATATGAAGATTGTTATGTAGAACGTATTCAAATTGATTATGAAATATGTAATGATGAAAAATGGTTTTTTTATGAAGCCATCTTACCAGAACTTCTAGGGCGGTATTTCAATAATACTGAAAGTTTATCAATAAAAAATAAAATGGAAGTAATGCAAAATACCGATACTGCTAAGGAACCTTATGAATATTGTACCTGTACGGAAGACAAAGGAGGTAAATCAATTAGTACACAGAAAATTTGCCCTGATTTTTGGTACCATTATGTATGTTTGGGAATTAAACGCAAACCGACATCAAAGAAATGGAAATGCGAATTCTGCAAATAACTTTATTAAAGTGTACTTGTTTATTTAAATAGGTTTTGAAATTTTGAATATACATTTTTTTTTTTTTAATAAAATTATAATAATTTTAAGTTAAAGATACAACTGAACTACACATATTTATTAATGCACAACAAACTGTTACAATGGAATCTAGTAGACATGTCTCATCATCTTGATGTTTAAGTGTAGTTTTTTGTACTGGACCATTTAAAATTTAAAATTTTGATCTAGTAAGACCAATAATTCGCTCAACGTGAATTCTAACAGATGCAATTTTTCTAGTTTCTTCAACAGAGCATGGATGCAACTGTAGTAAACCTTTTGTAAAAGCTGGAGTCTTTAATGTTGCACAGTGAAAACCAACACTTTCATTAATAGTAAATCCTCTGTCGGCCAAAACAACATCTCCTGGGATTAAATTATTTAAAAAGTTACAATTTTCAGTTATATGTTTATCGCTAACTCGACCACCCCAACCATCTGATATATATGAAATACTTCCCTGGGGAGTTATAGCTATAAGATATTTTACAGTAATTTTTATTTTTGTATGATGACCATGTTTGTGCCCTTGCTTTTATATAGCAATCTCAAAACAATCAATAATAACAGCAACTGAATTGCCAAATATATTAAAAAATGATCTTGGCATTGTACTGCGTAGCGCTTCCCTCTCTGGCCAATATATTAAATTTTTAAACACGTGTTCTAACAATATGATCACTTTCCTGAAAATAATTGATGCTGTTGAACATGTTACATTAAATCTATATCCTAAATCAGTAAATGGAACATTTAATCTTAATTTCATTAGACACAATAAAAGTTTTTGAAATTCGTTTAATCTCTGATTATTAGCAGTTTGTCCATGTTTAATTTGATTCAATACTAAATTAAAAACAGCCATTGATTCCAGTCCTGTATAATAAGTTAACATTTTTTCTCGCCCAATAAATGTTTTTTCACTTAAGTTAAAATAATCTACTTGATTTTGTAATTCAGAACACTTATCTCGTAAATTCTCCAACTCGATGATATCATTTAACTTAAGGTCAGTATTACAGGCTGTTCCACTTTCTTCAGTAGCATTATTCGATATATCATTTGGTACATCAATGCTCATACTGTGTTCAGAAGAATCAACCACATTTAATTGTACAGTGTTTGGAAACAATTGCGAAGGTTTTAATTCCATTCTTCTACTTGCACGATTATACCTTTTAATTGCAGGAGTATTGCTTTACCTAATATGAAAAAAAAAATAATAGTTAATTAAAAATTTAGAAAATAAATATGATAAAATTATTTACTTCTTCCAGAGTTATAGCCCATGCTTAAGGTTAGTATCCAATCTGGATTTTTTTCATCATTGTAATTGGCTGGTTTACCTTAAAATAAAATAATTTTAATAAAAAAAATCATAATTTATAATAATATACTTGTTTAATAATATGCTACCAACCTAATATTTTGTAGTGTAGTAATATTATAAAAAAATTTAACTTATACAGCAGCTAAAGGTACTTATAGATTATAGTTATTATTAATTTATTCTTATGTTTGTGCGCATAATCACTAATGTGTTAGTCTATAGGTAGTTTAAATAGGTCTTATAGTCCCTACTATATAAAGTCAGTCTCAGTTGTACAAGTATGATTATTAATTGTAGTCTGTAGATGAATAGGTAGCATATTAGTCAAAGACAAGTACCAAAACAGCCACTAAGTAACTATTGTTTATTTCCAATAAAATATTTACCAGATTTAAAATGAACTGAACAAATCCTCATGTTCTTCAACTGTCATGAACATCAGTTCTGTGTAATGCGTTAAGCCACGCTGTTCTCTGTTTTAATATTTGTGTCCTTAAATCGGAGGCAGCATTCATTTTAACTTTTGGAAATCGATAAAAAGACAACGATTTATCCAAAGTTTTGTTGACACAACCGAAAACGGCACAAATAGTCGGCATTTTAAATAATAATAACGAATTTATTAACCAACAACAAATTAATTCAAAGCTGAAAACAGCGAAAACGTAGCAAACTAAAGCAGTATTCGTTATTTGTTGGACCACCAATTAGTGATAACACATGATTGATAAGATAACGTAATTGTTTATATACAGCCCTATTATCTCTTTAATCAGATATATAATTAACCAAATCACAATAATAATTGTTATTTTACCTATAGGATTGTACTTTCTAATCATTAACAATTATTGCACTTGACTTTATTGCTCATAAAGAAGTATATAGATAAGTAGGTAACTATATGTCTATATCAGATTAAAAAATATTTGATTTTATAGTAAAAATGGTAAATTATGGCAACCAAGTGGAAGGTCAGTCATATGTAGTGCACATTTTGCTGGAAATACTAAGTCCAAAAATCCACTTCACCCCTCATTTGTACCTTCAATATTTCCTGAAATGTACAAAAAAAATGAAACTAATCAAGAACATAGAATGGATAGATATCAACGTGCTCAAAAAGTAACATCAGATAATATACTTCATTCTGTTGGTATCCAGGATCATTGTGATTATATCATAACAAGTACTGATGAAGGAAATAATTTAATGAACCAGTTCAAAGAAGTTAGCACCCAAGTCGCATTTGAAAATTCTGTTAACAAGAACTTTGTATTTAGCTGTGAATTTGTAGGTTCTGATGTTTGTACACAAGCAACAATCCAAAAAAACTGTTTTAATTTGGCTTCTTCAGTTCAGGATAAATCTTGTGGTCCAGATTCTCTTCAAGTTGATTCATGCCTTTCTTATAACAAATTCCATGGATTTGATTGCATTAAAGATGAAAACCAACTTAAAGATTTGACTGGGGTGACATTTAAAGTTTTTAATCTTTTACTTCCATTTTTATCAGACTCAAATAAAAATTTACTTGATATAAAAAGTCAATTATTATTATTTTTAATAAAAATTAAATTAGGTATAACATTTTCTGCATTAAGTGTATTTTTAAAAATAAGTCGAAGAACTGCCTCTAAAATATTTTTTAAATTATTTGATGTGATATGTTCTAAAACTAAAAACTTTATATTTTGGCCAGATAAGTATTCAATTACTCAAACATTACCCAATTCCTTTAAAATAAATTATCCAAACTGCAGATGCATAATAGATTGTACTGAAATTAAAGTTGAACAGCCAAGTACTGTTGAACAGTGTGTTTATCTTTATTCAACATATAAAAGTTGTTATACTGTTAAAACATTAGTTGCAGTACCAAATGGCATGATTTCGTTTCTATCTAAATGTTATGGTGGTAGAACTAGCGATTCATTTATAACAAATGATTCTGGGTTTTTGGAAAAGTTAGAGCCGGGCGATGAAGTTCTTGCAGATAAAGGTTTTCCAGGAATTAAAACTGAATGTGAAAATAATAATTGAATATTAGTTATGCCACCAATACTACATAATTGTCGATTTTCAGAAGAAGAAGTCCTTGAAACTTATAGTGTAGCTAGAGTTAGGATACATATAGAAAGAGTTTTGACTAGACTTAAGTCATATGGTATACTTAACAAAATTAAAATTAATATTCTTCCTGAAATTGATAATATAATGCATATTTGTTGTGTTTTAACAAATTTACAGTCGCCAATAATAAAACAAAATTAAAAATCTTTAAAATATGTGAAATTGTAAAATATAAATTATAAGTTTCCAAGTCAATAAAAGCTATTAAAATTAATCATCATCATGTTTATACTTTATATTATGTATTATTAAATAACATTATTATGCATACTTTTTTTAATAACACTATTTGTAAATTATAAGAAATATATTATGATATTACTTTTACTAAAACTAAATGAGTACCTACACTGTCTTATAGAAAAAGATTCCAACTTGAACAAAACAAAACTTACAAACATGAAATAAAATAATAACTATACAAATAACATAGGTGTTAAACAAATTATTTAGCATCAAAATTATCAATTAATTTTGGTAAAAAAAGGATAAGTAAAAAAAGGACATTTTATTAATTAAGTTATTAAGAAATAGTTGATTTTTTTCTACTGTCACTAGAATTGGTGCAATGTTATTATACACAAAAAGTCACAGGAATTCAAACCACTACAATGCATTAACAATTGGCATTGAGTATAATATACATGTCTACTTTTTAAAGTTAATTTTCCAGTTGTCTTATCCCATTCCAAATATTTAACATTTATATTTTTGTTAGAATCAACTATGGGTTTGTCTTTACATGATATTGGACATTTAATTTCCAATACCTTTTCTATGGTAGGTACCACTTTCATTCAAAATAAGTCCATCGGGACTTGCACATAGCCATGGTTTGGTTAGGTTTAACATCTACTATTAAACCACAATTTAGTTCATCTTTATTGTATATCTGCTGGAATACTTCTAAAGCTATTGGTTCATTTTGTTGACCATAAGTTACATTTATTTTACCTTGCTTTCCCAGTTTGTTTTCCTTTAATAATGTGCTACATAAAATTGATAATCCTTTATCTGACCAGTTCCTGTAAGTCTTTATTTTGTGATCTTTTGCACTTGCTGATCAACGAAAATATCTCTCTCTTTTCCATAAATCATTTGACTGATTAATTGTGCTATTGAACACTTGCATCATTTTACTATCATCTATATTTATATACAAATAGTAAAAATTATGAACTTTTAAATCTAAAGGAAACATGTTCAGATTTAAAGTGATCATGTTTAATTTTTTTCCATACAAAATTGTAGATAAATGAATTTGATTTAACTCTACAGTAAAATCAAATTCTAATTGGTTTATTATAAATTAAATGCATTTTTTACATTCTCTTTCTGTAGCTGAAAGACATTCTTCTTTCAACACAGTACTCAAACTACAATGAATGTCTAATATGTTGCATTCTTCGATAAGAGTTTGATGATCCACTGCAATATCTAATTTTGTTTTTTCGGATTTTAGTCTTTTTTTTTTTGGGAAATAAGGATTCAATTGTTTTACCTTTTTTATATTTTTCTTGGCCAGACTTAGAGGGTTTACCCCATTGTTGAGGCAAATTTGTTTTTGAAAAACCATCATCATTATTAATAAAATAAGCTACAGCACAAATGTGTTTACACATCCCTCCTGTACCAGCAGGATAATTACAGCTAGTATGTGTAACAATCCTCTTTTCATTCAACTGAAAATAAAAATACAATAGGTAACATATTTACCAGAAAAGTTTAAAAATAAGACTACAAAACATGCATCAAGTGTTACTTTCCAAGGTTCCAAAGTTACTAATGTCTGTCTTATAACATATCCTGTTATTCTTGAATAGCCTATAGATTTATTTTCTTCGACGTTAAATACATGTTTACTCTCACACAGTTTTTGTCCTTTATTGTTTGGAACACTAAACTTAGGATATATTTCTTGAAAACCATTATTAATTATAATATTAGGAGTATTAGAGGTCATTTTTATAAATGTATTAACCAAGTTTTTAAAAGTTATTTAGTTATATGATCAAAATAGGTATCGGTAGCTAAATTAATTATTCAATTCTTTTTATATAATTATTTAATTAGGAATGATAATATATTATTATGCTGATAATTTTATATTATATTCCATTTCTCCCATTTACTATAGTTTTAATAATATCATTTAATATTAAATTTAAATATTATACAATATTGTGTTTTATTTTGTATACCACAATGTATTTCGTCTCCCGGAAGAATTTCAGAGACTGTCCGCCAGAGCGCAGTGTATTTCAATACATGACCGGTCTCTAAATGTACATATTTTTGGTTTTTTATTTTATATAAAACCCAGTCCTAGTAATGATACATTAACTTTACAGTACTTATTGTTAACATGGACTAAAGACAACTGTTTCTATCGATACTTTATTATTTAATAATTATTGTAAAACAAGACTGTTTTATTTATTTAATTTTTTCAATTTTATTCATGTTTGGTGTTAATGTTACTATGATACATTTATATTTACAGTATAATTAATATGGACTTAAGAAAAGACTTTTTATACTTGCTTTATTATTTAATTTTATTATATAGATATTTATTGTAAAACAAAAGACTGTTTTACATTTTACATTTTATTAATTTTATATGTTATTATTATTTCTTACAATGTTACTAATTTACTATGTGTTGTATAATAATTAAACTAGAGAACCTTAGTAAAGTAGGCTTTAATAAACATAATTATTAGTGTACACATGTTATAATATATGGAAGTACAGAGCTACAGTATATTAGATAAGAGTATATATGATTAACTTTATAGGTTAGTTTTAGTAAGACTATTATCTTATCACACTATGATACATTTATCTTAACAATATAGTTAATGTGGACTAAAGACAAGTCTTTCTATACCTAGGTACTTTATTATATTATTTAATATTTATTGCGAAACAAAAGATGTTTCTTATTCATCTCATTAGTAATTAGTAATTTGTATAACATGTTAATATATATTCATGTAATATATAAAATGCCTTGTTAAACACAAAAATTAAATTAATATATTATGTTTTATTCAAATAAAAAAAAAAAATGTTTACATAAATATTTTTATATATTTTTTATGGTGGGAGGAATTACCGGACTGTGCTGTTTCCTGGTGGTGAATATCATAACCATAAGCTACTAAATTAGTAGTACCACAGAACAAACAGAAGCGAATCATATTTCATTTAACATAGGCTCTTATGTGAGATGATAAAACCACGTCCGACATTTCTAGAAATGTCGGTTTTTCGATGAGCCTTAAGATTCCCTTCTGTTTGTTCTGTGGTAGTACTAATGTCAATTGTCAAATGTGTAAACTTTTTTGATGGTGAATGGGGATTGGTGTCATTGGAGTCGCCGACGTTTTATTCTTTTATAGATATTGTTACAAATTAAATTTATATTCTTATATTCTTATTAAATAATGTATATGTTTAATAATTTAATCAAGCACGGATATGTCATTGCTGAAAACCAATTGTAAAAATAATAATTGGAAATGTTAGTAATTTGAAGTACCTACCTATGTGCAAAAAAAAGATATTGACAAACTGACAAAACAAAATAACAATAAAACAATGCATTTTATTGGGATGTGAAGAATAAACAAAGACTGAACATAAGGAAGAAGAACAGCTATACCTAGTGTCATATTATTTTGTATTATTTTAAAATAATCAATGTTTTACTAATTTAGATTGCTTTTTTAAATGTGGGCTTTTCTTTTTTAGGTTTCTATTGCGAAGAACAGTATGTTGCCTCATTCTCATGGTAATATAGTAACTTATAATGTATGTTAGTATATCAGTTCTGTGTTCCAAACACGGGAATGAAATTAAGTGACCGCTTTGAGATAAAAAGTCATCCACACAATCTTGGAATACATGCTCTGTGTTGCAATATTTTTCAAACGACTTCTCTAAATCACAAATTAGTTTGAAAAATCCACGGTTCGGATGAATTATGTCTCCTCTATATTTCAAATTTATTAATATCGCTTCAGATGCAATTGACGAATCTCCAGCTATATAGGTAGGTAAAAATGTTTTACATTTTATTAATATGTATTTTATTTAAATAACTACTTAAACAGTAATACTTACCCGTTTGTATAGCTAGCTTACAGATAGTACATTTTGTATGTTTTAATAATTGTCTGCTTACATACCCACATATATAATATGTTATGCAATCTTTTACAGGAGATTGGCAGTAATCATAATCTACAAGTTCATCGACTTCCCACGTACCCATATTATCAGCTATTTTATCCAATCTAGAAGCCAACTCATTAATTTTGATGGACCTAATCGACTGATCAGCATCAAAAACTTGTTTAATATCATCTAGAGTAATTTTTGTATTCGAGGTATCTAATATTGTTAGGGTTGTAAAATGTCATGAAACATTTCATGAAAAATTCATAAAATATTTCATTTCCATGAAAAATATATTTTTTTATTTCCAAGTGAACATTTTTAAAAGTTGGTTTATTGTATAAAATAAAGAAAATATGTAACATAGTTACATACTACATACATAATAATACACAAACATAGACATTTAAAAAACTAGATAACCGACTATAAGACAATATTGAAGTCAGCCATATGCCAACAGGGAAAAATTGAATGATTGATAATATCAAATATGTATATTATATATTATATTTGTAATATATATTATATTATTATGTGATATAATTACATAAATATGTATAGGTATCTTATATTTTTATAATCTTATCTATTGAGTCATTTTTTAAACATTTCCCTGTTGGCAAATGGCCACTAGACTTCAATGTTCCTATGGGAATGTAATATGAAAAACCGCTATCTATTTGTTTTACACGTCTATGAACACAACATATAAAATTTAGAAGTTGTTTAACAAATCTTTAATATAATTAATTTAAACTATACACTTTAAAATATAACTGAAAATACACTACTTTTTCATTCACTGTTGAAATTGACTTCAACTTAATTTCAAAGTTTCAAACCATCATCTTTGGATCGCTGACGGTACACATACAACAATATTTTAAAACTCATATAAAAAAATGTTTTTTTTTTCTCAAAATAATGCCAGGAATATTTTTCTGCACTACATATAAAAAATGTATCAACTGAACTGTATCAGTGATACACTGATACTTAATAGTTAATAATAATAATAAGAAATACTAAATAGGAAACAAAACAAATTTAACAAAACAAGGTAAAAAAAATGAATGACTTTTTTTAAACAAACACAAAATGTATTAACTGACTGATACAGTATGAATACTTACTACTGAATAATAAATATTAAATAAAATCAAAACAAATTTAACAAAACATGATAAAATAAAAATTAAAGCTTTTCTCATTCAAACAAAAACAAAATGTATCAACTGACTGATACAGTGATACTTAATAGTAAACAGTGAAAAGTAAATACAAAATACATAATCAAACCCAATATCTAATAAATATTTAGATAACTCTATTGTCGATTTAATTTCAATTCTACAGTTTGTTCAGCTAAAAACTCGGACTCATTAATCTTTTTTTCCAATAAATTGTGTTCCCAGTCATCAAGAAATATAAGTGCATTTTCTAAAATCTATTATTAAAATATAATTTTTTTTAATACCAAAATAGGATTAGAATAAATAAGTTTTTATCTCAAAATCTTTTGAATTTTTTCTTATTCCTTCTGCAGAAAATTTTTTATTTAAAACATCAAAGATATCATTAAATAAACTAGTGAAATACTCTATTTCAAGAGAATTTTTAAGACTTTTTACTTTAACAATTTCCCTATAGTATTTTAATTGCTAAAAACCTAAAGTTTTCCCGCGCGTTTATCTGATAACGTTATTGGTGATTACGACTAAACGGAGTTTTGAAATCTGATTTCTTAATAGTAATATTAATTATTCTTTTTACTGAGTAGTATATATATGTACCTATGTTCACAGCCAGCTTTTCCACGGTAAAAAAAAAGTTCAAGCGGGGAATGTCTGCTTGAAGCACTTCGATTTACCGCGTAACACAATACAGAGATTTCACACTGATTGTCTACCAAATTTCGTATCACACAAAAAATATTTGTCATTTACTAAATTTTTTTGATAAATCTTCCCACTGTGCAAAATGCAGTACCAAGAACATCCCATGGATAATGTACTATTATAGGTATTGTACAATTCAATAAAAAAAAAAAAAAACATCTTCACTTGAAATTATAATAAATGTATAATAATATAAAAAAATTATAATATATATAAATATTTATGTATATTAATATACATGATAATATTTTTAAAAAAAAACTGCTTTACCTTATATAGTTATATGTATAATAATAAAAAAAATTATAACAATAACAATAAATCTTATAATGAGAGTATAATGGGTCTGAAACATTTCACCATAGAATACCTATATTGAAAGAAAAGACAAATGATACATTTTCCATTAAGCTAGTAAAATAAAAAATAATATTAGGTAGATATATTATGAAATATTTAATTTGAATATTACATTGATAATTGATAAATAAAAATTATAATATATTATGACTTAAAGACATAACAACTGCCTTATTAGTTGATAAAGGAACAAAAAAACATTTATACTTAATATCATTAATGCTTATGCGTTTCAAGTTAGACTGGGATGTAATATCAACAATGACAGAGCCAATTATAAATGATCTAGTGGAACTTCAAAAAAATTTGAGTATTTATTAAATATACACACATTTAAAAAAATGTTTCCATTTTGATCCTTATATATATATGCCTAACTGATGCCACTTCATTGGTAATTAACATAATATAATTATTCTTTGGAACCTTGGACGAAATAATATAATTTGCACCAGTTAAAGTTATGGTTTGATCAGGCACGTAGCCAGAAAATTTCTACTAGGGGGGCCAATAATGTTTGGCCCTTTTATTTTTTTCCAAAATTTTTCTTTATGAAATTCTTGTAAGGGGTATGCTGTATGCAATACAAAGAATCTTATTAATTTAAATAATTTACCTTTAGTTGGTAATTGGTTAAAATTATTTTTTTCACAACAAGTTATACCTAATACTTACTTATTTAAGAATTACAAAAATAGAAAGTACCTGTAACAAAAAAAAAAAATAAATATAGAATTACCTACATCTTCACTTATGGGATACATTTTTCATGCTATGAAAAATAAATCTACATACATATTTAAAATAATAAGCTGCTTCAATTGTTTAACTTCAAAAATTAATTCATATTTGAATACTTATCAAAAATAATAGAGATAAATGATCATCGATTTTTAAATTAATATAATTTTTAAAGAAACTCAAATTTATTAAAAAAAAAAAAAAACACATACTAGTAGAAAATATTAATAATACACTTATACTTATATAAATATTAAACAGTGCAATATAAAATAATTTTTCTGTTTTTATGATTTTCCGAAAACAATTGTACAAAAATATCTAGATCTAAGTTTTTAGAATTTTTTTTTTTATGCTCATTGAAGCTAAATTATTTAAACGATCATTTGTCATGCGATTCCTCAGAAAGGTTTTCAGTCGTCTCAGACATGAAAAAGTTCTTTCGCAAGCTAACTTAGCATAGGCTTATAACTGCGGCTAATATATTATTGTTTTTAAAAAGGGTATCAAGACCCTATTATATTGTATTTTTTTCAGATAAAGTTATCCACGGTTCCCCGAATATAAAAATTAAATTATTACAATAATAATTGTATTACCTAATAGTAATCACAATAGATGTCTCTCAATGTGCATAATCACATTTTTGATAATTGGTAAAAATAATTATATTTTGAATTTGGGGGGGGCCGGCCTTGGGCCAGAGTATATTTAGGGTGGGCCCGGCCCACCCAGGCCCCCCCTGGCTACGTGCCTGGGTTTGATAAAAAATGAATTCCTGATTTTTATTAAAAATATGGTTATCTCCGTCACATTCATTACTTAATTTATAATTTTCAATATCTATAGTGTTTTCGTGATCACTATACATAATATTTATTTTTTCTAATATTCTATTGGCAGCTTCTTGTAAAGGAAAACGAGAATGTGAAATGCTTTTTTTTAAAAGTCCTAAGTAGTTTTCATATTTGAAAGCACTGAAATTGTCCAGGCACCCATGTATCTTAGCATAATATGGGAGATGAATTAAACTATGAATATTATGCGTCATAAAATGTGAACCATAATTAGTTTTAAATTCTTTCACAAACTCAACTATTAAATTATAAGCAATTTCATTTTTAGTTGAATATAGAGCTGGGGTTGCCAAAATTTTTATAGCGCAGTGTAATTTAATAAAATGAAAATAAAACTGTTTTTTAAGTTTTCCTTTTAATATAATTGGACCAGTGAACAGCAAAAAAGTTCTGAATTCATTCGCTTTCCAATATTCAATATCGTTCATCGATCTCGGTAACCTGACAAATTCAGATGGGAAAAAATCTCTTAAATTATTTAACTCTACGTTAGCAGCATCACATTTCTCTAAGGGTATTCTTGTCGATTGTTTACCTCTCACCCAAAACTTTAAAAGGCGTTTCATTGCCCCCAAGCAAACTGCATGCATATAATCAATTGGTACGGATTCAATCATATCAATCAGCAAATGTTCCAAAGGACTATTACCTTTATGGTACTCGTCATCACTAATAGCTCTAAAACTTTCGTTAGTACGCAATGCAGCATTCACTCCCATAAATGCTATTCTATGTTCTTTATATTCGCCTTCCTCTAAACATGTATTACATCCTACACGAGAATTATGTCCTTTCACATTAAGCAAAAACGCCTTGGCGGGAGAATCACAAATGAATTGATTAATACTTATACGTAATACCTTATCATCAACATTAATTCCATCTTTTACCAATTCTATAGCTTCATTTATAAACAAATTCAAAAAGTCATCTATAGACTCTGGTTTTTTAAGTGTACTAAAATATAAGCCAATAGCAAAAACTAATTTAGATAGAAAAGGTACATTTATAATTGGACAAAGTATTGGCCAAAATTGTTGTTTAGAACTGTGTGCTAATGGCAATCCATCAATATTAAAACTTAAACTTATTTCATTAACATTTCTTAAGCAATTAATATTAAACTTTAATACAATCAAAAGCATTTTTTTTAAACCTAAATGAATATAAGTTCCAGGGTTCATACAAATTATATCATGTGATCTTGGAGTATGCATCAAATCGAATGCATCTTTTGGCAAATCCAATCCTTCAGATCTTAAAATCTTTAATAAACTATTTACACTATTTTTTTTTACATTGTAAGCTAGAAGCCACTGTTGAAGCTTATCTTTAATACTAGAACTATCATCATTATTAGAATTGACTTGGGGATTTAATGTATCGGCTGTATTTATTTTGTATCTTAAATCATCAAGTAATACCTAAGTTAATTTGTTTATTATTACAAAAATCCATTTTAGGTATAAGCTGTTGTGTATTATTATTACAGTTTTTAGTTAGTTCGACCACAGTTGTTTCTATTATTTTATCCATGTTAGCTGAATTTAAACAGTTATCACATGAAATATTACATACCTCTTCTACTTGGGATACTTTTTTTGGTTGTTTTGTACATAATTGAAGCCGTTTGAAATGTCGAATAGACATGTTTTCAATGGATTTTCGTTTTTGGCGTGGAATCTTTAATAACAAAAATATTATAAATAAGTAAAAAAATATATATAGGTATACAATTATAAAATATTAGGTTTATATCAACATTAAGATCATGAGAATTATAAATAATTATTAATATTTACTAGAAAATATTTTTCCATACATATTATATTTCTATCAGTAGCTTTTTAATTTTACTATAATTATTAACTTTCTAGTAGTATATGTCATAATAATATACACAACCTGTACTAGTTTCTTTTTTATGACGCTGGGAACCATGCCTGAACCAATCTTTTACATGAATTTCAAATATATTTTCATCATTCTGATAAAGCTCATTTGAAATTTCTAAAAAAAAAAATACATAAGCTAATGTAGTAATGTAATAAAATAAATATTGACTAGGTATAGCATACGTTTCATGTCTTTTATAATTTGATGGTCGACGAGTCGATAGTTGTTTTTTTGTCCTGTCCATGAAAAAAGTGTAGACAATTTATTGGAAAATAATTTCTGTAGTACTCTCTTGATAAAATGTTTTGTGTCAGAGCGGCCAATAGATTTAATTAAATTTATCTGAAATAAAATAGGTAAATAATAAATATTTAATTTACTTATAGGTTATATTATATGCTATAAAATAATTATTGATTTTACCAATTTAGTCAAGTTTTCATCATCATTTTTTAAAGATTCATTAAAAGATTTAAGAGACTCTAAATCGTTCAAAGGAAATAAGTCTAAAAAATTTGAATCTAATGTAGGTGGTTTCACATTTGCACTTGGATTACTTTTTATATAGTCTATAATAATATCTAACTTTCTATCCATTCTAGTGAAATACATGTTTGTTGTATGAAGTATTTCATCCATTTTATTTGTTTGAAAATCTGACTCAAACCTATTCAACTCTAAAATAAAAAAAGCAATTTTATTTAAATTTGGAATTTAAGTAAAATTGAAATATGATAACAATTCAATAATAATATACAAAAAATATTGCTAGAGAAATCTGCATATATATACATTACCAGTCATATTTAATACACCAACATCGTTTTTTGTACTTGTACCTCCAACTAAAAAGAAAATTACAAAAAAAATATTATTATGAAAAATAAATTGTAATAAAAGCGGTGACAAAATTAAAATGTTTACCAGAAATGTGATGTTGTTCAAATGAATCTGCATTTCCAGAATATTGATCATCTTAAAAATAAATTTATAATTATTATAAATTAAGTCATCAAAATTAAATTGAAGTAGCTTAAGTGAATTAAGTTAATATCTATTTTGATTGAGTACCTAGTGTCATATCATTATAATGATCCCCAATAAACATTTCAGGAGTAATGCCATTAAGCAATGTGGAGCTTAAATTTTAAACAGCTAAAAATAGTTGTTGATTTACAACAGACAATTTGAATTTATTTAGTATATATTATAAATTAATTAATATTTGTATTAATAAATAATAGTGTTCTTACCAGGTAAATAGTTACTATTGTTACTAGAGCCAATAATATTGGAACCAGTGTTCAAGCCAATTGATGTGTTTACAGCAGCTTTATGAATGTAAATAAATATTAATTAATTAATCAGTATATTAATATATTGTCATGTATTAAAGTAGGAAAATGCTTCATTTTACTTACAGGATATAATATTACAATCATTGTTTTTGTCTGGACTTAGTTGCTTTTTGAACTTTTTACTTGGTTCAGAAGTTGATTGTTTTTTCTTAATTTGTAAAGGTTCTTCCTCACTGCTAGAACCTAGAGAATTAAACTAATTTCAAAAACAATCAAATAAATTAATGTATATTAAGTACTTACCTACCTAAAATACTAGGTAAAATAATAATAAATAGGAAGTTTGACAAACTATATCATTTAATAGCGGGTTTAATAGTAAGTACTTAAAGTAACTTACTTATATGGTACTTCTAAAACTAATTTTATAAAATAATACAAACTGGCATTATAATCATCTTCTTGGACTTCATTGTTTTCAGTGTCTGAATCACTTTAGAAGTCTGTGTTGTATAGAGAAACAGTCCTTAGCTGTATGATTGTTCGTACACAGGAAGGATTAAACAAATACACTTGTGTTGAATGTTGAAGTGTAAACGGCAGTAGACGATACTATACGCGTTTAACTTAAAAACAGTACGATGTACGAATCCACGAACTAATTCACTATACGGTACGCAGTAGGTAACACCAGACTCTGTGGTAAGGTCGCACACGAGACAGACGAAACATCAATACACTATACACACAACACGTGTTGCGGTGTAGGAGTGTAGAACACAGGTAACTACATAAAGAAGCAAGTCTTAAAAAACTTAAAAATCAATGCCAGCGGACAGACGAAACATCAATACACTATATACACACAACACGTGTTGAGGTGTAGGAGTGTAGAATACAGGTAACTACATAAAGAAGCGAGCTAAGTCAAGTCAAAAAACTTAAAAATCTGCAATGCCAGCGGAAAGACTGTCAGTTGGTGGACACAAAGTGGTCAAACACTATATTAATAAACAGTAATAACTAATAATGAAAACTGTACATGACAGTTGCGTGTAAAGGTAAACGCGTATTAATATTCAGTGGTGACAATCGACAATTATTATAATGTGATTGCCAGACACCAAGACTGCCGAATGCCGATGTTATTATTATTGCGTTTAATATCACTGCTACCACGACCACCAATCACGAGCACTCATTGATTGCTTTATAACCGTTTCTGCGTTTTTTCCCAACAACTGTCGATAAAATATAATCGCAACCGACTATCCACATCTATTCGATGTTATTATGTTGATGTTTTCAACTATTAAAATATATAATAACTGATAATTAGTAAACCTACTAACCTCTTATGAACATATTAGAAAGATGTTAGTGGGATATTATCAAATTACATTATAATAAACAAAACAAATATTAACAAATATATGATATCCACATACAACATCCCAAGTACAGTATCATTTAAACATCTGAAAGTTGTTAAACTGAATACCACTTAAAGATGTTTGCGGTGAACGTTAATTGTATATAATTTAGATGTTCTTTTTTAGAAGTTAAATTCAATAATTTATTAACATCCTTTTGATATCAAATAGTTGTTGAACAAAGATATACTATTTTAGGACATCCATATGATGTTTTGGTTAATCTATGGTACAGTGGGATTAAAACTGAAATAATTATTTCAAGTAAAAGAACACAAATTATTAAATCATAGTTTTTTTATTGTTATAAATAAATTCTTAATTATATTTACACAAGTTTTCTAATTTTTTCTCTAGTAAAAGGTACATATTCTACAATACGATCGTGAATTAATAAAAAATTAGCAGTTACACCTGTAAGCGAATCCGAAGCTTCAATTTCCAATTGAACATCAACTGCTGAGGCTTTTTCTGAATCGTTCTGTTTTGAAGGTATCGATAACTATAATTGACGCGTTTGATAGAAAAGTAGAAGGGCTCAATATCGGGTTACGAATACTTTTTTCATAGTACGATTCTTGAAACGATGTATACATATTATACAATAAGGAGAAATTATTTTTCAAAAAATCTAAATTCAAATTATCGTATGGATAAGCTATCGAGTTCAGAAATACTTTGACGTTTGTCAGATTACAATGATCGAATATACTACAATCTTTCGTTAACACATTTTTGCGTCCATTTTGTAATCCAATGATGATAAATCGTGGTTTTTCTAATTTTGAAGCAGTTTTCAAATTCCATACAACTTTTTTAGTGGTTCCGAGTTCAGGATATTCAAAAGTTTCAAAAGATCTAAAATGGATAAAGAGACTTTTTTCTTTTTCTATAAGTTTCATTAATTTTAACCTTTCTTCATCGTCAACAGTGATATGTGGGACCTTCCAGACTATTTTGTTTAAAACGACTTTACCTTCAGTAGCAGTTACACCAGTTTTACAACTTAAAGCATTTAAATCGCTATGACTTCGAGTTAATATAAATTCCAATCTAGAATTCACTAATATTCTTTTATAGTCTTCAAACAAACCTAACCAATATTTCAATGGAATGCAAGCACTAAATTCACCTTTGTCATTTTCCGATTGCGTTACGTTTTTAAAATTCCAGCCAGCATTTTCATAACAATTGTAGTTGTCTGGGGTACCGGATAAGTATCCTTTCAACGAGTTAGTGATTCCAAGAACACGTGTGCTATCTACTTCTATCCCATTGATTTCCAATAGTATTTGTTTCAAGAGGTAAAAGTAACCGTTATTAGATAGTTTCACTTTGGTAGCATCAGTAATTGTTCCTTCCAAAAAAATAAAGCTTTCGTGTAGATATAGATAGACATCCGTTTGCTGGATTGATATACGTATTTCATCATTATTATTAAATTATGTTGTATACGGTGTGTATGAATGATATTCAATTTTCGTAATTTTAGAATCCGTTTCGTACTGTGAAGTTATATCTAAAATATCACTCTCAGGCATTCTGTTTTAATTGATAACATAGAGCTTGTAAAATATTTTTATTTTTTACCGTAAATTTTTTTATTTTATTTGATGTTATTTGTAGCACTTTAGTCTTATGACTAGTTGGACTGATCCGAAATAGCGGGTTTAAATTGAATTTTAACCCCATCTCAAGACTCGTAACGTTTAATATGTAACACAATTGTCAATGTCTCACCAAAATTGTTAATCGGATTATGAACTCGATCAACTAACTGAACGGTTATCGAAATAATATTTGTTTTAATCAATTTGTAATATATTAAATTTGGTGGTGACTGCACTACTTTCGATCCTGACGGTACACTAGGGAAAAACTCATAAATCGAATGACTTTGGGGATGGTTGTTGAATGATCCTTGAGCTATACTGCACATTATTTTTATAGAATTAATTGTGTTTAAATTCACAGCTAACGCGGCCCGCGTTAGTAGCAAGTACAATGTACAAGCACTATAGCGACCAGTCTATCTTATCTCCAACCACCACCACGGGATGCAAGCACGATTTAAGATATACAGGTTGCACAACGACCTATGTTTAATAGCGTCCTGCAGTGACTTTAAAAATGACACTATAAAACAGCTGTCAAGAATAGAGCATTAGCGCTCCCGGTGTCGAAATAAGCAAAACGACTACGATTAAAGATCTTATATTCTTATCTATTATGAAATTTTGCCTCTTTTTTTTTTGTCATTTGATTTAGCTTCTGATTTTTTATTTTCTGTTTTATTCATATTATGTCATTTTGTTGTACTTAATTTTAAAAGGTACAATTAAAATAAAACTAATTTCCTTAGATAATAATAACAATTTTCCCTACATGTGGCGACACTGAAATACGATTTTCCCCGCATGGAGCGTTGAGAGTTAATTTTTTTGAAGTATCAGTTCTTAAGTCACAATATTTGTCTTCGTTGTGCAACCTGTATATCTTAAATCGTGGATGCAAGCAGCGCGACCGGGTTGACTCTCCCATCGAGCCGGTAACGGCAAGGCGGGACGGGGGGACTGTGTCGCGTAAGAAGTACAACGGTCGGCGGAAAAGTCGATTCGAGATCCACCATCGGACCGTCGGACCGATAACATATCGTCCGACGTTAAACTCATCTGCCCGAGCGGCACGTCATGTATTATTATATTTTGGTCGCAATATTATAATACATAATTTGTGACATTCTTAAAGTGTTTGTGTTGTGTTTTTTTCATCATCTCAATCCTAACCAAACACTTCGACCGGACCACGATCAACCTTGAAGCAATCATCGTGTCCGCGTCACAGCTTTTTTCTGATCTATGAGTTTCATACTCTGGTTTATATTCTCGTTTTTCAAAACCCAATACAGGTGCTATGCTATGTAAAACCTCAAAGTGTAGTATTCCATTACATTTTATATATGATCTAAAATCGTTAGAATCAACCGAAATGTCAAATGTTAACTGGGTTTTGAATTTTTCATTAAAAATATTTATTTGTTCCTTAACTCGATGCTTGATATCTTTGATTTCATAACATCCCTCTTCCAGTTTGATAAAACACCATATACGATCAGTATTATTATTATTATGGTCAACTACTTGTATAGCAAATTTATTATTATCTTTGTTGATATTCGGGAATGAATTAAATGTCTGCAAACATAACAAAGCTATTTCTGAGGCTTCGTAAAGGTTTATAGACGGAAAATAATTTGCGGACAATATGTTTGTGTTCCTAGTTAAACTTAAAGTAACAGACTCGTACATCCTGATATCTGAAATATAAATTTAATAATGTGACTCATGACGTTTAATATGCAGAACAACAGTCAATGTCTCATTAATGTTATCGATGGGATTATTGTTTTGATCAACTAACTGTACAGTTATCGAATTAATGTCTGTTTTGTTTAACCTGTAATATATCAAATTTGGTATTGACTGATCTACTTCGATCCAATTCTCCCAATAGGGAAAAATTCATATATTGAATGACTTTGAAGTCGGTTGTTGAATGACCCATGTGCTATATTACACATTACTTTTATAGAGTTAATTGTGTTTAAATTAGCAGCTTTTCCCGACCGATGAGCTTTATACATTGGCTCATAGGTTTTCTTTTCAAATCCAAAAACAGATGCTATGCTATGTAAAACATCAAAGTGTAGTATTCCATTGCATTTTATATATGATCTGAAGTCGTTAGAATCAACCGAAATGTAAAATGTTAACTTGGTTTTGAATTGCTTGTTGTAAATATCTATTTGTTCCATAACTCGATGCTTAATATCTTTAATTTCATAACACCCCTCTTCCAGTTTAATATAGCACCACATATGATCGGTATCATTATTATTAATATTAATATTATAATTACCTTTTTTTCTTTTTGTATTTTGAACTGAATTATACACACTAGCACCTCCAGACATCAAACTACCAAGTGCTTACAATCCCGCAAATATAGGTATTAATGGAATTACACCTCCTGACTGTCTTGGTGCAAATTATATTATAATTTTTGATGATGTGATATGCGGTCCACAATCTGTAATCAGAGAATACTTTAGCATTGGTAGACATTCATGTGCTAGCTCCGTATTTCATTTAGCACGGACATATTCTAAAATATCAAAACAGCTAGTAAGAGATAACGCAAAAATTTTAAAAATACTTAAACAAGATGATACAAATTTACAACATATATTCAACGATCATTCGTCTACAGATATGGATTTCTCAGAATTTCGGAAAATTTCTCATTTATGTAGGAACCATAGTGATTATGGGTTTATGGTTATCGATAAAACTAGAGAAATGAATGAAGAAAGGTAAAGATGTGGTTTTCATACATTCATTAAATCAAATAATTGTATGTGCTTATACCTATGCATAAAAATACCGTCACACAGGAATTATCTGCATAGTGTTATCAGTAATCATACGATACAGGTATATTACATTTATTATTTACAATGAACAAAGAAAAAGTCTTGTTGGAAAATTTAATAACATCAAAAAAAAATATACAACGAAAAATAATGGAAATGAAACGTGGTGTTATAGATTCTGAAAACTATTTCCGTGAAGCATTTAAGCCGATAATTGAACCATTGAGTACACATGTAAAACAAAATGCAATATGTAATACACGGTCAACTGAACTAGAAAATAAATCAGAGACCTCGTGCATTAGTGAAGAAGATAATGATGATGAATTAAATTCATCATATGAAAATGTTTTAAATAACCGTCCTAAATCAACACGTTATGATAAATCCTGTGTGGTATCACTGTTGTAATGGGATTACGCAATTCATGTAAACGCTCATAATAACAAGAACCACTTATGTGAAAGGCGGCCTCGTCGACCGCACCCAAAAGTGGTCATAGCTAGAATGGACGCTCCAAACTACTACAACTTTCCAAGGGCGCCTACATGCCACGTGCCGCTCAATTCAAAGGACGTCGCTTCCGTATATATAGAGGCCAGGGCCCCAATACACATTAGATGTACCAGAGTCAACTCACGACACTACAATTCACCACGACTATATTAATTATTATTGGTTTTAATAAAACTACAATTGATTTATATTATAAATTGGCTATTGTTTATTATAAAATTGTATCAGCTTTTGGATTCCTGAAGGACTGTACGTAACACTGTCACTGTCATGATAACACAACAGTAATACATGTTCTCACACAAGCCTCGTGTGAGGTGAGCTCTTTATTAATTAATAAAATAAAACATGATTATTCAAAATACAGAGACTTAAGAAATTAAATAAAACATTGCGCAGTCGTAACTAAAGAATACTACGTGATAAAAAGAAGCAGAGTAGGTACAATTTTTTTTTGTGGTTCACCTAATAAAACGTGTTTCTAATAATTCACAAAACAAAATAAAATGGAATTCAATAAACCAGCACCTTTAAAAATGACTGGAAACTTACCGCAGAACTTCAAGTTCTTAAAGCAACAAATTGAGATTTATATAACTGCTACGGAAACTGATACCAAATCAAAAGGAGTTCAAGTAGCCCTTTTACTGAATCTCATGAGAGCGGATGCATTAAAGGTAAATAATACCTTAATTATTGACAAAGAAAAAGATACTGATGTATCCGGAATATTGGAGAAATTAGAAAAATACTGTTCACCAAGAGTAAATGAAATAATGGCCCACTACAAGTTCTTTACTGCCAAACAAAATGAAGATCCCTTTGATGTGTATTCAACCCATCTTCAAGAGTTGGTAAAACCTTGTAATTTTGGTACAATGGAAACCAAATTACTCAAAACTCAAATAGTGTTGGGAATGCAAAGTCGTGACACATTGGAACGGTTATTAAGAGAAGATATGACAATCGGCAAGGTAATAGCGTTTTGTCAATCTGTTAAAGCTTCAGAAAAGAACTGCAAAGAACTAGAGAAAACAACTGAAGTGAATCAAATCAAAAGGACAAAAACGACAATCAACAACTGTACCAGGTGTGGAACAACTCACTCAATAAATAGATGTCCAGCTTACGGTAAAATGTGTAATAAATGCAAATTAGCAAATCATTTTTCTAGTATGTGTAAAACTAAAGCAGGCTCTGCTCCAAAAACTAATAAGGTAAAAAAGAAGTTTAATAACAAAATAAGTAAAAAGTCTTCTTACAAGCAAAATATAATTAATACAGTAAAAAATGAATCTGATAGTGATAATGATGAAAATTATACTATTGCAATCAATCAAATTAAAAATGATGAAATTAAAGAGAAAAAATGGTTTCAAAAAATTCTTGTTAATGGTATTGAAATAAGTTTTCAATTAGATTCTGGAGCAGAGACTTACATATTACCGTTAAAAATATACAAAAAGCTTAAAAATAAAGAGGAAATAAAAAGAACTAAAGTAAAATAGAGTCATATGGTGGATATAAGCTAAATCCAGTTGGTACTGTTACCTTAGAATGCAGAACTAAAGAAATTAAGACTGATGTAAAATTCATCATATTAGATAAAATAAATTGTGTCCCAATATTAGGTTTAAACACTTGTATAACATTAAACTTAAATAAAGTAAATAGGAAATGTTCAAGTGAACTTGACAATTTTATAAATGAGAATAAAGACATTTTTGAAGGAATAGGTACTTTTCCGGATGTAATGAAAATTAAATTAACTGAAGGTGTCATACCAATATTAAACCCTCCTCGGAGGGTACCAGTTACTATAAAAAAAAAATTAGGTGACATTTTAAAATTATTGACTGATAAAGAAATAATACAACCTGTTAACGAACCTAATAAAACCTAATAAAACAGGTTGAACCTGTTAGAATGGGTTAAAAACATAGTTATAATTGTAAAACCTAATAAAACCCTAAGAATCTGTATAGACCCAAATGAATTAAACAAACACATAGTGCGAAAAATCTACCTACATCAGAAGAAATAACTCTTAAATTAAACAATATAAATATTTTTTGTGTATTTGATATTAAAGATGAATTTTATCATATTAAATTGGATGAAAAGTCTAGCAACTATTGTACATTCAGCAGTCCTTATGTCTGTTTTAAGTTTCTAAGAGCGCCATTCGGATTAGCGGCAATCCCGGAGATATTTCAGAAATTAGTAAATAAATATTTTGGGGATATAAAAAATGTAATAGTATACTTTGATGACATTTTGTGTGCAACTAATACCAAAAAAGAAATGGATGAAACGGTAAAAGAAGTGATGAACAGAGCAAGACAATTTAATATTAAATTTAATCCTGACAAACTTCAATTTTATGAAAATGAGGTTAAATATCTGGGTTTATTATTTTCAAAAAATGATATGAGGACTGATAATGATCGAATAACTGCGATAAAAGAGTTATCTATACCAAATTACAAGAAACAGTTACAGAGCATATTAGGTATAATAAATTATATCAGACAATTCATTCCAAATTTAGTGGAACTGAGTTCACCACTAAGGGAATTATTAAAAAATAAAATATTGTGGCAATGTGTAAAACTTGCACATGGGCAAAATTAAAACTTTAATCTCAGAGTCGTCAATGCTCAATAACTTTGACATTAAAAAGTAAATAGTACAACAATGTGATAGTTCCAAAGATGCATTGGGCTGTTGCTTACTACAAGATTGTAAGCCAGTTGCTTATGCGTCTAGGTCCTTAACGGAAACAGAAACTAATTATGCACAAATAGAAAAGGAACTTCTATCGATAACTTTCGCTATTTCTAAATTTCACAACTATGTGTATGGTCAAAAAATAATTATAAACAATGATCATTTACCACTGGTCTCATTAGTAAAAAAACCTATGGATAAAATTAAAAATAACAGGTTGAAGAGGTTAAGATTAAAATTATTACCATATACTTTTAAATTAGAATATGTCACTGGAGCAAAATATTTCATTGCTGATCTATTATCCAGAAATATAATCCAAAGGCACAATATTGATGAAACTGATATGAATGAGGTAATGCACACTGTGAACATAGCTCCTGAGCTAGTTATGTCTGATGAAAAACTAAAATTTTATCAAAAAGAGACTCAGGATGATGAAGTATTGAATAAAGTTGTCAGATACTACAGTGAAGGTTGGCCAATAAATATAAAAAAAAAATTAACTGAGGATATAAAGCATTTTTATAACATACGAAATGATATCACAGTAGATAATAAATTAGTATATTTTAATAATAAAATAATAATACCTAAGAGTTTAAGAAAATCAGTACTGGAGCTGTTACATGAAACATATTTAAGTCCAGAAAAACAAAAATGTTTGGCTAAAAATACTTTTTATTGGCCAGGGATTAATTCAGATATTATTAATTTAACAGAAGATTGTATAATCTGTAATAAGTTCAAGAGATCTCAATCAAAACAAAATCTGTTAAATCATAAAATACCAAATGTGCCTTTCATAAAAGTTGGGATATATTTTAGGATATAGCGGAGTATAAGGGTACATAATATTTGATAGTAATAGATTATTATTCTTGTTGGTTTGAAATAAAAAAAAATAACCATAAAGATGCACCAACAATAATTTCTAAATTAAAATCACTGTTTTGTAAATTTGGTATACATTTAGAGATTATAGCTGATAATATGCCCTTTGGGAGTAGAGAATTTTACAAATTTGCAAAGGAATGGGACTTTGAGATCACAACCTCGAGTCCTCATTACCCAAAAAGTAACTGTCTGGCTGAAAAATATGTTGGAATAGCGAAAAAAATGTTACAAAAAGGCAAGGAACAGGGACATGATATAACTTTACTTATTAAATTACAGGAATACAAAAGTAGCTAACTTAAATTATACACCCGCACAATTGCTATAGAACCGTAACATGCGCACTAAATTAATTATTGATTCATATAAAATAGGAAAACATTCTGTAACTTTTAGTCACGGTAAGTTACTGTTGCTTAACAAATACTATCAATTTACACCAGGACTATGGTCTTTATTATGTGAGAAGGAGCCAAAAAATACAACTATTGCAGATATAGAATCTTATTACAATACTTTTAAAACTACTGGAGTCCATTTAAAAGCAGATGGAAAACCTAGAACCTCGAGGTACCATAAATGGGTGACTGTTGTAAGACCACTGTATGATCGAATGAAAATGGAGGAAAAACAGTTTAACGAAAAAATAAGAAAAATTAATGAGAATACAACTCCTCGAATTAACTTAAAATCATTTGACAATACTTTACCTTCTACTCCTTTTGGTATATATAACGCTAAGCGCAGAAAAATAACACAAAAATTTAAACCATTTGATTTTAATCAATCAGCAAGCAGTTTTTCACCAACAGATCGCATGTCCACAAATATGTTTAATTTTACTTCACCACCTGAGTCTTAGTCAGGTAGTGGTTTATATAAAGATGTCTTACCCATAGGCGTAATCTGGGGGTGCAAGGGTGGGCAACTGCCCCCCAGACATTTCATTGAGGGGGCAATAGTGTCTTTTTGCCCCCCCCCGTCATAAGTTTATTAAAATTTTTATTTGGGGCCAAATTTTCCAAAATAGTTAAAAATGATAAGGATGTTTAAACCATACTAGTGATCCAGCAGTGACGCCAATGTAAGAAAAAAATTGTAAATTACTTATGCCCACATTGCAAAGACCTAACCTCAGGTCTATGCCGCATTGCCACAGTAAACAGAGTAATAGTGGTAACCGCCGTAAAACACTCTTATCATTTTTCAGACAGTGCTTATCATTATATTGCTTTATTTAGGATTTTGGAAGAATTGTTCTAATGGTGTCGAATTAGTTGTTTGATTTGATAATTGATATACAAATATTGAAATAAGTATACAATTGTTATTTCATATTTGTTATTGTGTTTTTAATTTTTACAAATATGAAAAGAAAAACCATTGGTGACTTTTTTATAAAAGTATCGGGTAATAATGGTAAGTCAAACAAGTGTACCAATAGCCACTACATCAGTTTCTCAAGAAACAAATAATATTTTAGAAGGTATTCAATATAATTAAATTATATAAATTATAAGTTAAATAATATTATGCCTAATATTATATTATCTTGTTTTTAGATCATACAAGCCAGGAAAATACATTGACAGAAGTATCAAATTCTCAAGGAATTATTAATATTTTAGAAGGTAGGTTAGTTAGGTAGGTAGGTACCTTGGTAATATTTGATATTAATTTATGTTATTCAAAAGTGTATTATTTTAACATTTAAATATTTATGAATTTTATGGATGTTTGGTACAGTTAAAAATAATACTAATAATCTCAGATAATTTGATGTTTTTGTTTATTAGTTAGTCCCAAAAACTCTATGTTTGTGTATTGTGTTAATTGTTGTCTATGATTTATGTGTTAATTAATTATAATTATTCATTAATCATTGATCAAATAAATCAAGTTAATAAAGTAAGTTAATACAAATTAAAAACAATTAATTATATAGGTATATTGTATATTATATAAATATTTATATAACAGTTAATAATATATTAATTAGTTTTGCATGTAAATTAATTACTAAGGGTTTAAGGATATATAGAAAGTAGATTGTTGATAATTTATTATTATTTTAAATTTAATAATTTTAACATTATAAATATTCAATTAATATTATACATTACTAACCTCAGAAACGAGAATTATCTTATATTATTATTCTTCTTTTAAATAGATGGTAATTGTATGGCTAATAATATACCAGTGCGTGATCCTGCTAGTAAAACATCAGCAGCATTTACGTTATTTATTGAAAATGATGGTCCTTACCAACCAATAGATGTTGAATTTATCAAGATAAATGGTAGTCGGTAGATCATTTAGAACTGAATGGTATAGCCAATTCCCATGGATTGAGTTCAGTGGGCATTTACAAGCAGCTTTTTGTTTCAATTGTAGAGTATTTCCATCGAAAAATGCAGAAAAGACTTTCACTAATGTTGCTTTTAAAAATTGGAAGAAAGGTATAGAGAAATTTACTCAACACCAAAAATGTAATGCACACAAAGAGTCTACATGCAAATTGTCAAGTTATACGTGTAGGGTATTTTGATGATTTGAAGGACCAGCTCGATAGAATAAATTTGTAGCGATTGTATCTACCGAACAGATTGACGGCGTCAAGGATAGGCAACCAAAGTTGCATGTACGATTAACGTTGTTAGAGGTGACAAGACGACGACGCCTACTCCAAGATATACGTAATCCAACACACAGCTAAACGGATTGATGGTGGCTGGCTATGACGCGACGATGGACAACAAGGAACCAGAACGCACCGAAACGCGAAGGTGTGAAGGATACAGGTTATACAATGGGAAATAGGATTATGCAATTTACGTATAAGCGGGGGTCTCTCTGTGCTCGGATCGGTCTGGTGCAATGACCACAGAGCTCACAATAAGTGGAGATAATCTTACAACTAACTTATGCTACGGAAGTATATGCAGTTGTCACGATATCCACTGATGCCCCAGAATGTCCACGCATCAATGACTGAGGTGGAGGTATAAGATTGGTCGATCCACAGCGTATTGCATCTGGACGACCTGGGCGGCCACTCACACAACACACAATGATTGCTGGCGGGCTTACGCAAGTGACGAGTGATGCCAAGAATAACGCGGGTGATAGTGTAATGATCACCGTCCGTTCGATTCTTATTGGCGATAGTCAGTTCGGATTCTCTAACAAAGAGGTAGATATTACAAAAGGAACCAAATGAATGAGTACTCACCGATTTTGAACGAAATATTATGATTTATTGATATCCGTTATGTAAATGATCTGCAGACTCAGTCTCCGCGAAATCAGATAAGGTTACAAAGATTATTGTGTCATTTGACTGATGACAACAATGAGAAAAGATAGAACGTATATGTACACAATTAATAATAAAAAAGATCGGGAGCTGCTGTAATAGCGAGCGTCGCCAGTACACACCACACAGTACTACGTATTATAATATTACGATTTCTGTAGGTTATGTTGACACAACGTACAAAAAACTAGAGAGCTAGAAAAATATAAAACAATATGGCGGTGTTTACATTGATTGAGCAAAGACATTATAAATACGTTTTTGTATGGAGTGGATCGAGTATGTAATGAATAGGAAGAGACGGGAAGAGCGGGGATAAAAGAGTTGCCCATTGTGCGTGCTGTACGCTGTCGCTGTTGTAGATATAATGACAGAAATGCTGACGCCAGCAGCATGAACAATACGTTTTTTAAAAATAATGGATCAGTGATTTCTGAATTGAATTTAGCACATAAGAATTCTGTAACTCAGAACCGAGAATATATTATATGTCTATTAAAAACCCTTTTGTTTTGTGCAAGACAAGGTATAGCAATGAGAGGACACAATGAAACAGAAATGTCAACAAATTGTGGAAATTTTCTCGAACTTTTAAAATTGAGAGCACACGATAATGCAATTATTCATAAATATTATATCGAAAAAGAAATGTCATTTACATATACAAATCCTGAATACCAAAATTTATTTTTAAAATATATGGCAGATAGCATTAAAAAATCCATCATAAAAGATATTCAAAGTAATGGCTTTTACAGTATTTTGGTGGATGAAACTCAAGATTTGAGTTATCGTGAACAAGTTTCTATTTATATCCGATACGTTGATCAACATTTTGTCCCACATGAAGTATTTTTAGGTTTTTTAAAACAAATACAACTGATGGGTTAGCTTTAACTAATCTAATTAAAAATGTATTCAATTCTTATGGAATAGATTTAAATAATGTTAGAGGTCAATGCTATGATGGTGCTGCGTCGATGAGAGGATCCTACAGTGGCGCGCAAAGTAGAAGAAAAGAAGAAAATCCATTAGCACTATATGTGCTTTGTTATACACATATACTCAATCTATGTTTAGTTGATTTAGCTAAGTCTGTACCAATGGTAAGAAATACTTTTGGAACTTTATCAACTCTTCATAATTTTATAAATTCAGCTTCAAAAAGATATGCTATTTTCAAAAAAGTACAAGAATCAAATGCAGAAAATAAAACAATTCCAGATCATTCAAATATTGACAATCAAAAAGTGCAAGAAGATTTAAAAAAAATAAAAAAAAACATTAAAATCACTCAGTGATACTCGTTGGAATTGTAGGATTGAAGCTATAAAATCTGTTCTTGAAAATCTGGAGACTATATTTCAAACTCTTTTGGAAATAGAAAGCATAGATACACATTCTGGTTCTGATGCAGCTTCACTTTCACGATGAGTCAAGAACTTTGAGTTTATATTTTGTCTCCATGTTCTTAGGGAAATTTTAGGTTTGACTAATGTATTAAATTTATATTTACAGTCACCAAAAAATAACTATGTAACTGTTAAAGATATGGCTATGCATACAATTGAGTCTTTAAAGGATTATAGGTGTGATTCAACATTTAATGAATTATGGATACTTTCAAAAACTGTTTGTGATCAAAATAAATTAGATCCTCCTAAGATTCCTAGAATGTCCAAAGTTCCAAATAGACACGGTGGAAGTGCCAAACAAGCAGTTTACCAAGATGTTCAACACTATTTTAAAATTGACTTTTTCTTCCCTCTTTTAGATTTATTAACTAACGATATATCAAATCGTTTTTCTGAAAATGATCTTCATATCCTACAAGCATTATATGATGTACTATGTGAAGAAAACCCATCGAATGACGTTATTAAAAAAGTATGTACAACATACAGTTTAACCGAAGTAGAATTAATTTCTCTTCGTTGAAGAAACTAAAAACATATCTACGGCTTACTATGGGCCAAACAAGACTGAGTAGTATCGCTACTCTCTACATTGAAAGAGATAGAGAAGTTGATTTTGATCAAGTAATAAATGAATTTGACGAAGGTGCACCAATTCGTGGTCGACGGCTTGTATTGAAATAAAATTACTAAATTATATTGTTGTTTATTCATTTATAATATTTTAACGTTGTTTATTACTAACTAGTAACTAATAAATATAATACTTACTGATTTATTTATTTATTTATTTATTGGGAGAAGAAAAGCCACCATTTTCCAACCTACCTTATATAATTTTAGTTGTACCATAAACTGCCCCCCCCCCCAAGATTTTACCCCAGATTACGCCTATGGTCTTACCTCAAACCCAATTAGTTTATTATGACGATCCGAATGAGCTAGTAACTAGATTAAATCTTTTGACATCATCACAAAGTGTTGGTAATACTGGTGTTAATAATGAAATTATATCTATTTTAGAAGAACTACGTGATAGAAATATTATAGTTTAATGACGACCCTAGAGAGTATAGCTAATGAGTTACATCGACCGGCGAGAAAAATATTTCCTAGACGCAGTGTGGTAACACGGTTTATTGACGATCTCTGGCAAGCTGATTTAATGGATATACAATCTCATTCTATAAAAAGTTACTAAAAATAATATATATAAACACTTCACCTCAACGGGGAATTGGAATTGGTACAATACAATATCAAAAATTATACATAACTATAACAATACAAAACATAGAACAATCAAATGTATACCGAATGAAGCTCGAATGGATACAAACAATATTAAATTTAATACACAAATAAATGATACATTATATAATCCAAAATTTAAAGTTAATGACAAAGTAAGAATATCTAAGTATAAACATATATTTAGTAAAGGATATACACCAAATTGGACAACGGAAATATTTACAGTTTCAAAAGTTTTACAGACAAATCCAGTAACTTATCAACTAAAGGATGAATCAGACAATATAATCTTAGGTGGTTTTTATGAACAGGAAATTAACATAACTGATTTTCCAAACACCTTTCTTATTGAACGTATTGTAAAAAAAGTTGGGAATAAAATGCTTGTTAAATGGTTAGGTTTTGATTCAAGTCAAAATGCATGGATAACATAATCAGATATTTTAAAATAATGTTTTTTTTTTTATGTATAATATCTTTTTAAAATAAAATAAAATAAAAGTTTTTTTTATCAAGTCGAATTAATTATATCACATGATCTTCTGATCCTCAATAGCCTGGTTTTGATCACTAAATACATCCACAATCGATAAAAAGCAAGAGTCATTTAGTGGCAAATTAATCAACGAAAGTAATAATACTGCTGTATTTTATTTTTGTTCCGCTAGATAACGCTTTTTATACTGAACCATCAAGTTTATAGTGACCATAAGGTAAAGTATTTATCCCGTCATCCATTATATAACGTTTATCATCGTTTGCACTTAGAACAAGTTTGTTCATTGTTTTCGAATCAACAACATGTTTATTTGATTGGATAAAATTCATTTTTCTGTGAGTGTGTTTATCTTTGAGAGTTCTATGGTTTATAAAAGCTTTTAGTTTATCCATATAATTATTAAATTGCATGTGATTTTTAATTATATATTTCTTCACAATTTTGCCTTTTTTTTCAGTACCATCTACAGTTTTATAGGCATATTATATGTTGTTTTTATTTATTTTGTTATTTATAATAAATAATTGTATAAGTCGTAAGGGCGACAAAACAATTAAATATTCCTTATTTCAAATACCTAAAAATGATTTGCAACGTGAAAACTGGTTGCAATATATTAATAAAATAAATAACAAAATCACAAATAAACCTACATGTTTGTCTGAGTTACATTTTAAAGCTGACGATATAATTCGTACATATAGCATTTGGAATAACTTAATGATGTTTAAATGGTAAGAAACTAAACCAATATTTAAATATATTATGTTGATATGGTTATATATTTTTTTTTTAATTAATATACATACTATACAATCTTATATTTAGAATTTTCAAAATTGTAAAAAGCCTAAATTAAGACCTAATGCTCTACCGACTACCATCTGTTTCTAATTTTTCTGTGGAAGTTAGTCCAAATGTAAAATGTCGGAGAGATCTAATATGGCCACAAAATAATTTTGAAAATGGACAATTAAACTCATCAACAATTATTGAAAATGAAGTACCTACATATGCATTTTTTAAATAATTTATTAATCTAAATAATAAGTGTTTTAATATATTTTATATTAATAAATTTAACTTTCAGAAAATGGTAAATACTTTTGATGAATTATTAAATATCAAAATGTTGAATTACCTATTACTTGGAGCAAGTTTGGCAACCAAAATGCAATAACATATTTTTGTTTAAAGTATGAAAATGTTACTAACTGTATAACAGTTACCTATAGAAAAACAAATTGTCATAACATCCGATTCAGAATTGTATTATTATGCTTATGACAATGAAGTTAAGAGTGATTTTGAAACACTGAAATGTATTACATTTCCATTAAATATTAAGTTATTAGAAAGAGCAATAGTTTTATTTGCTGAAAAAAATGTATGTATTGGTGGACTTAATGCATTCAATTTTCCAGGTATTTAAATTAAGTTTTTATAATAATTATAAATTATAAATATCATTATTATGATTTCTAACTGGGAACAGTTTTATAGAGAA
>CARXXK010001258.1:0-41279 GCA_949089665.1 Macrosiphum euphorbiae | reverse complement strand
CAAAAGAGAAATGTGGTTTTATTCGTATTAACTTTGTTTCTGTTGTGCCATATTGTATTCAAGATGACCAAAAATATGTCCCGCTCTTCTACTTTGAAGGCGAAACAGAAAACCTAAGACAGCGGGCTGTAAAATTAGAAAATTGGAACTTGGAATATCTTAAGTTCTGTTTTAAAGTGCAGGGTATCAGAAATGAGTTGTTTGCCATTGCCCCTTGCACAGCGACTAGTCTTATTTATGCTTATAGTAATACCGTATCGTACTCCAGGGTTGTACCTATCAGCCAATGTATAACAACTATGTACAATCCAATGACAAATGGCAATGTATTGTCACATTCAAGTCAAATGAGACAATTCTACACTCAACGTTCTAACAATAATCAAGCCCAACAACAACAGTTGCAGCAATAACATCAGATACCACAGCAACAACAAATAATTACCACTCCTCTAACTCAGCAGTCATATAGTGGCCACCTGTCGTTTAATCAACACACAACAGCGCAACGCGTTAAGGAATGCTGGGCCTGTTGTAATTGCTCCGCCCTTATAAATTATTGACTTATCGTCCCTTAAATCCAGCCCTATTCTTCCAGCTGTGCAGGAGAATTCTTTTTGTAATATTAATGCATGGGAATTGACGAGAATACCGGAACGGATGTGGGGGGCGCATGACACATCTAACAATGCTGCATACAAGGTTAATGAGCTAACCGCAGAAAAAGATATACTTCGAAAATGCCAGGGGATATCGGAAGATGTCAAATCGACTATATTATAGTGAGGAAAAGGTTCAGGAATCAAGTACATAGATGCAAAACATACCCAGGTGGTTGACGTGAACACCGACCATAATCTTCTCATTATGAAATGTAATGCTGGTGCCCGCTACCAGCTTTTGCCAGTAGGGTAGTCTTCCATTGTGCCCGGCCCATTCCTAGCTGGTGCGCTGTCTTTTGGCCGGACCATCCGCAGCACCAGTTTGGTATTGTTGTATTTGTTCATCTTGCTTCAACACAAATGCCTTTAATTGCGGCAAAGCATGCGTGACATCTAGTAGCCTGGCCATGGGTGTTGCAGCCGGGTACATTGACCTGATTCGTCCATTTCCCCTCAACACGGCCAACTGCTCGCTGTCAAACAAACGACGGGTGAAATGTAATAACCACTTCTGAACACTGTTGGATGAACAGTATTAGTGATAATGATTATTAAAAAGAGGAGCAGACACTTACGAATTTCCACTGAATAGTGTCGTTTTCCAGTATTTGTTTAAGATGTAAGCGCATCTCTCGACTGTACACGAAGGCAACACCATCTGGACTAAATCGTTTAATGTCACCATCAGATCCGAATAGATGTATGGTTTTGCGTTTATGCAATGAATAACTCTCCTTTGATCTGTGTTAAATATATATATATATATATACATATGAATATTATTTATTTTTTAAATACAAATAATAGTATCATAATAAATTAAAAGAAAAATTTTCGGTTTTCTATATAGCAAATAAAATCGAAATAGTAATTTTTTGTGTTAATTCTATACACTGAATTTAATTTAATAACATACGGGCCTGTTACTTATTGCTATAACGCGATTGATCAAATAATAAATATTGAAACAATTGTAAGAAGTTAAAAAATATAGATAAATAATAATAATTAATAATAAAGATTAATTCATAGTACCTATTTTATGTTTATTAATGAATATTATAAACTAATCTATGATATGAAAAATTGGCTGAAGTTATGTTTATGCTATTTTTGTTAATAAATATATATTTGTTTAAAAAAAAAATATAGAGGTATCAAGATTTTATATCTTATAGAGGTATGAAAAATAATAATAATTTTATTCTAGGCCCCAATAAATTCAGTCAATCTTAAAATATTAAATATCACTAACCTTGTATGCAGCATTATTAGATGTGTCATGCGCCCTCCACATCCGTTCCCGTATTCTTGTCAATTCCCATGCAATAATAGGACGAAAAGAATTCTCCTGCACAGCTGAAGAATAGGGCTGGATTTAAGGGACGATAAGGCAATAATTTCTAAGGGCGGAGCAATTGCAACAGGCCCAGAATTCCTTAATGCGTTGCGCTGTTGTGTGTTGATTAAACAACAGATGGCCACTATATGACTGCTGAGTTAGAGGAGTGGTAATTATTTGTTGTTGCTGTGGTATCTGATGTTGTTGCTGCAACTGTTTGTTTTGGGTTTGACTATTGTTAGAACGTTGAGTGTAGAATTGTCTCATTTGACTTGAATGTGACATTACATTGCCATTTGTCATTGGATTGTACATAGTTGTTATACATTGGCTGATAGGTACAACGTTGGACTACGATACGGTATTACTATAAGCATAAATAAGACTGGTCGCTGTGCAAGGGGCACTGGCAAACAACTCATTTCTGATACCCTGCACTTTAAAATAGAACTTGAGATATTCCAAGTTTCAATTTTCTAATTTTACAGCCCGCTGTCTTAGGTTTTCTGTTTCACCTTCAAAGTAATAGAGCGGGACATATTTTTGGTCATCTATAATACAATATGGCACAACACAGAGTTAAAACGAATAAAACCACATTTCTCTCTTGCAAATTTTATGTATTTTATGTATTAGTTATGGTCATAATATGTTGATTGCAGAAGTCTACAAGGCGGTCTCCTCTTTCATTTCTAGTTCCTAGACCGAATGCACCTACTTCTTGACCCTCTGCACCTTCTCCTTTTTCTAAATCCTCCAATACTTGATCTATACTGCTTTACTAGGTATTTTAATGTGGTGGACTCCTCCTTCCACATCGCAGTTGATGAGCCACTACTTTGAGTAACTTCAAGCTGCCTCATCAATTCCTTCCATTGCCGTTAGTTAGACTTCTGACTAGTTATTAGTTGTGTATCAACTACCTTAGCTGGCCAATATTCCTCAATATTAGACATATTTTAATCGCCGCACCTGCATCGCCCACCTAACCAGCTGTTGCAAAATAGCTATATCGTTGAACCCTGAAAATTCAATAAATATTCAATATAAAAAATTGTTAATTTACTAATATATATTACATAGCCCACAATGTTATATTTATACCCACCATTGAATTCAAACAATTAATTTTTATATTACACATGCAAAACTTGTAGTCAATACTTTTATTAAATTATAAATTAACTTTAATAAAGCATCAAAATATATATTAAATTATAAAATTATCCAACATAGTAACAGCTGGACTCTTAATTTTAAAACAATTTCAAAGAGAAGAAAAGCAATATAATTTATTTTATAATTATTATTTATTAATATATCAACATTACTTATAGTCAACAAAAACGTTAATTGTTTGAATTGCCAACTGAGGAATAACAATAATTAATCCGTTAGTTTATAAAAATTATTTGTGTTAAATAATAATACAAAAAAGTTATTTCTTTAATGGAGACAAAATTATAAAATACAAAATAGTTTAGAGCATGAGCTTTGAACTACACATAATTGGTTGAGTATTTCTATATAAGGGGTTAGGAATAAGTGGATAAAAAAATTAAGAAATATACTAGAGATATACTTTGAATAAATTATTAAATAAATAGATTTGAATAAATTATTGGAGCAACTGAGTTAATTGTAGATAACTAATAACAGTTGTTATTATTTATTTATATTTTGTTTCTTGTTTGCTTATTTATTTTGATTGTTTGTTTAATCATTTATTTACTTATTATTAATTATACGTATTGTTGTTATTATATATTTAAATAGGTTTCATCAACGAATTTATTATTCACTTACCATTTAAATTTATTTTACTCTAGTGTGTCAATTACATTTTAATTCTGTTTATTTATTCTGTTTATCCTGAATTCGATACATTATTTAATAGTCGTTTGAGGTTAACCAAAAAAACAAATGAAACCATCCTATTATTGTTTTGTTATGGTAATACTGTAATATATCATATTCATTTGTATGTGACTGTGTGTGTAAGTAGTCATCTCTCTCGCGTCTCGCTTGTTTTGAGTTGCCTCGTCAATTATGTTAAATAAATAAATGTCAAACAATATTATTTTTGTTTACTAATTTCAAATACAACATGGTGTCAGGTGTTGATTCATTATGGGTCGAAAAAAAAAGGATCAAGCAGATAAATCTGGATCACAACATGATGAGTCAATAAACGAGCCGCAACAAACCAAGCGCACAGATACTCAAATTTCTACAAACACATTTACAATGTCATCAGGTCTTATTGGTAATGTAAGTCAACTATCCATAGATGGAAATTTATGTCAAAATTGGTCCGATTGGTTGCAAGAGTTCAACATTTATTTGATTGCGAGTGGCTATGATAGTCAGCCAGAAATACGTAAAATATCAATTTTTTACATTTTATTGGTAAAGCTGCTTTTAAAATCTATAATTCATTTAATATTAACATTAAAGCGTTCACATTGGACAATCTAATATTCAAATTTATTCCACGTTTTATTCCACGTAAAAATGTTACTTTGGAACGCCATAAATTTTTTACACGTTACCAATTACCTGATGAAAGTATTAATGAATATATAGCAGATTTAACAAATAAAAGTATGTCATGTGAATTTGAGTCTTTACGAGAAAGTCTAATAAAAGATATGTTAATCTGTGGTCTAAATACAAATAATATTAAAATTAAACAATGTCTACTAAAAGAAAATGATCTTACATTGGAAAAAGCATTGAAAATTGCTTCGTCTATGACGTTGTCACAACAAAGGGTTAAGCAACTGGATGTCATGGATGGGAGCAATGAAGCAGTCAAAGAAGTACTAGCAGTCCAGTCAAAAGAAAAGTTCAAAAGTCGAGGTCACCATCAACGGTCGTATGGTCATAAGAATCGTCAGTCAACATCATCGGATAAAAACAATCAAACTTGTGTGTCATCGCTATCCAGTCAATCGTCAAGAATCAAAAAAGAAAGTTCAAAGAAGTCTTACGGTAATAACAACAATTTTAGTCCCACATGTAGTCGTTGTGGTCAAAGTCATAAATTTTCATGTCCCGCCAAAGGTATTAAATGTCATAAATGTAATTTGTTTAATCATTTTGCCAAGTATTGTAAGACAAAGATGGTTAATCAAGTGACACTTGATAAAAATAATTCTAGTAATGATAATTTACTTTTTATTGGTTCTATAATTGATAATAATAAAAATTATGTTTGGCAAATTGTATTACAAATTAATAATAGATATGTGAATTTTCAGTTAGATACAGGTGCCCAAGCTAATATAATGTCAATTGAAATTTAAAAAAAAATGAATATTTCTGTCAGTAGTATTAAAACACAATCTAATGTAAAATTAATGGCTTTTAACTCTAATAAGATATCCACTTTAGGTAAAAGCACTATTAAATGTTTTTATAAACAAAAATATTGCTTAATTGAATTTTACACAGTTGATTTTTCATATAATACTATACTAGGGTTGGAAACTTGTAATAATCTTAATTTAATATCTACAATTAATCTCATAAATAATGATAAAGAGATTTCTATTTTAAATGAATATGAAGATTTATTTGAAGGTCTAGGATGTCTACCAATCACTTATCATATTAATTTAGATACTAATATTCAACCTAAAATTGACCCTCCTAGGAGAGTACCATTTAAAATTTATGATAAACTAGAATCTGAACTGAAAAATATGGTCAATATGAAAGTAATAGAAAAATTAAATGCACCAACGTCCTGAATAAATTCTATAGTTATTGTAATAAAAAAGAATAATAAGCTTCGAATATGTTTGGATCCGAGAAATCTAAATAAGGCTATAAAACGTTCACACTATCCACTTTCTAGTTTTGAAAATGTTAAATCTAGATTAAATGGTTCATGTTATTTTTCCACTTTAGATGCTAGTTCTGGTTTTTGGATGGTACCTCTTGATGAGGAAAGTGCCAACTTATGTACATTTAACACACCTTTTGGTAGGTATAAATTTATTAGACTTCCTTATGGTTTAAATTGTGCATCAGAAGTTTTTCATAGAGTAATGACTGAACATTTTTCTGATATTGATGGTGTATTTTTATATGTTGATGATCTTATCATATATGCTAAAAATAAAGAACAACATGATTAAACCTAAAATTGACCCTCCTAGGAGAGTACCATTTAAAATTTATGATAAACTAGAATCTGAACTGAAAAATATGGCAATATGAAAGTAATAGAAAAAGTAAATGCACCAACGTCCTGGATAAATTCTATAGTTATTGTAATAAAAAAGAATAATAAGCTTCGAATATGTTTGGATCCGAGAAATCTAAATAAGGCTATAAAACGTTCACACTATCCACTTCCTAGTTTTGAAAATATTAAATCTAGATTAAATGGTTCATGTTATTTTTCCACTTTAGGTGCTACTTCTGGTTTTTGGATGGTACCTCTTGATGAGGAAAGTGCCAACTTATGTACATTTAACACACCTTTTGGTAGGTATAAATTTATTAGACTTCCTATATTATTATATATAATATATTTAATATAATATATTCCTAGACTTCATCAATATTTGTATGGTCAAACAATTACTGTGCAAACTGACCATAAGCAACTAATTATATTATTTACAAAACCTCTTCATTCTGTACCTGTCCGTCTCCAACGCATGATGCTTAAACTACAATCTAAAAGTTATCTTTTTTGTTCCTGGTAAATTACTAATAATTGCTGATACTTTTTCTAGAGCAGCACTTCAAATAACTGAAGTTGATGAAATTAAAGATGATATAATCTTAAATGTTCAAAATTTAATTTTAAATATAGCAATTTAAAAAAATAAATTAGATTTGATTAAAAAAGAAACACAAAACGATTTGGTATGTAAAAAGCTTAGTGAAGTTATACAAAGTGGGTGGAAAGAAAATAAGAATTTAATTGAGAAAATTATTAAACCCTATTGGTATTTTAAAGAAGATTTATGTGTAATAGACAACTTATTATTTAAAAATAAAAGTTTGCTTATACCTAAAAATTTAAGACCAGAAATGTTAAAAATATTTCATGAAGGTCAGATGGGGATTGAAAGATGTAAAAATTCAATAAGAGATTTAATATTTTGGCCTAACGTAAATTCTGATATGAAAAATATTGTTGAAAATTGTGAGGTATGCATGAAATATAGAAATAATAATTCTAAAGAACCTTTAATACCACATGATATACCTCAAATACCTTGGTTTAAGTTAGGAACTGATTTATTTCACTTTGATAATAAAATATATTTATTGGTGGTAGACTATTATTCTAAATTTAAAGAAATTGCACATTTAACATCAGGATTTACAAGTACTTCTGTTATACGACATCTAAAATCAATGTTTGCTAGATTTGGAATACCATTTTGAATAGTGTCTGATAATGGTCCACCATTTAGTTCATTAGAATTTAACAGTTTATGGTCTGAATGGGATATAGAACATATCACTTCAAGTCCACATTATGCTCAATCTAATGGTTTAGCAGAAAGATCAATACAGTCAATAAAGAAATTACTAAAAAAATGTAAAGAAAGTAAAACTGATTTATATATAGCTCTAATGCATAATCGAAATTCTCCTAAAGGAAATTTATGTTCTCCATCTCAACTATTAATGTCAAAATCAATTCGAACAAAATTACCTGTTCCCATAGATAACTTAAAACCTAAATTAACTGAATTAAGTGATTACCAAAATAAAATAAAATAAAAAAAACAGATAAAATAACTAATTATTATAATAAAAAAACAAAATATTTAACACCTCTTGCAGTTGGTGAAAAAGTTTTATTTAAATTAGTACCCAATGGTCCTTGGATTAATTGTAAAGAGATTCAAATTGATAAATATCCTAGATCTTATGTAATTGAAGGTGAAAAAGGGGGCAATTATAGAAGAAACAGAAAACATTTAATAACTTGTGCTTCAACCACTTCTAGAAAAAATAATTATGAACAACCTAACTTAAATTTAAACATAGATAAAAAATCTACTCGTTCTGGTAGAACAATAATTAAACCTAAATGGTTAGATTTATAAGCAATAATTATTATTAAGTAATTACATATTATACTAATTATTTGTTTTACTATATATTTTATGTAATATGTTATTTTTTCTTGTATTATCATCATTATCATTATATATTTTGTATTATTATCCTAAATTATTATTAAATTCTTATTATATTACATTTAAAAAAAAAAAAAAAAAGGAAGATGTTGTGTTAAGGTAACACTGTAATATATCATATTCATTTGTATTTGACTGTGTGTGTAAGTAGTCTCTCTCGCGTCTCGCTTGTTTTGATTTGCCTCGTCAATTATGTTAAATAAATAAATGTCAAACAATATTATTTTTGCTTACTAATTTAAAATACAACAATTATTAATAGCAATATAAATTTATATTTATAGTATTAGGCCTCAACACATGATAATAACGATAATAATAACAATAATATCGAATAAATAATAAATTATAATAATCAATATTAATCAAGATAACTAAACCGAGGACGGTATAGTAGTGGTGGGTCGTTACTACTGTACTCGGTACAATGTAACGATTACATTGGTGGAACGAGTAGAAATGAGTACATTTATTGTTCCACGTTCGAAAATTCAGTACAAAGTTACCAACTACAAAATGGTCCCCATCAGGGTACACCGACATCGAGTCTGTACCGAATACGGATAATTCCCACCACTACGGTATCGCCTACAATCTTGTCCAACACAATAAAAAAATTAAAACCAAATTACGTTACTTTACAGTGTTATAATCATCAATTTAATATCGTTACCTTCGTTTGCTGGAACGCTGTTTACAGAAGCCATTTTTGAAGTGTTCATCGAGTCGCGGGAAGTTAGGGGGCGATATAATAAGTCATTTTTTACAAAAATAATATAAATCATTGGTAATGGCAATTGAAAAAAAAGCAGATAAAAACTGGTGAAAAACCAACTGCGGTGACAACTGTATAAATATTAAATTATAATAATATTCTAATAATTATTCAATGAACTACACCGAACGGGTCACGCAGTGCTGTCGGTGGAGAATTCGAGGACAACGTGAAACCGTAGAACGATGAGCACTCGGCGGACAACGAGCTACGGGCGGCAATGTGTTGAAGAGTGTCGAAGGAATAATATGAACTGCCAGCTCGTTGGCGCGGTGTGGGATCGGTGGAAGGGCAGCGGGTCGAGGAGGTTGCCAACATAACGAAATAATTGGGGAAGCAGATTAACAAAACGCGCTCTGGTGGAAACAATTTGTACCTTCCAATTCGGGATGTATAGATATAGTTTTATATTGGTTATTTTACTTTTTATAATAAATTAATTTTGTTATCGAAACTTTATACGCTTATATAGCTAACTGTATATGTTGGTAAATATAATTTCTACAAATATTATCAAATACGTTCAAATTCACTTCACTTAAAGCAAAATGTATTCGAAATGCCGCGAAAATACATACAATCTCCCGACTCCACATAGGGGGGAACCTGCCCAACCATCAGTACGATAGGCGTCGACAGCGCTCCCAGTGTTAATCTGTTTTCCCAATACCAGGCGCCCGTTGGTGTGAGTTGGTGTGCGTATCGAGATAGTACTTCCCGCGACCCGTACCCACTCACAACCAACGGTCATGCTCTGGTTTTGTGGCGAAATCCGATTTTGTCGGCCCGTCGCTGTCTGCCATAGGCAGCGACCCCACTAATTAGCGGCCAGGCTACCGACGCGCCAAGCGTGCATACTTCAAAGTTTTTCCCAAACAGTGTACCAACACGGGAACGATAATAATTTATTTTCCTCCAAAAACGAGATACCTTTTTCCTCCACAAAAAAAGGTGGTTTAAATTTCCTCCACATTAATTTAGAATGTAATTATGTCTATTTTCCTCCAATATTTTAGTAGTCCAGTCATATTAGGTTTTCAGCTCGGAAAAATTCCCACTTAGCTGAATTTTGGTACACACCTTTATGACATCGTTTTAAACAACGTGTGAAAAGTCGACATCTGTCTCATGTACTCGTCAAAAGTTATTCGAGGTTAAAGGTCACGCCTTATTTTTTGAATATCTCGCTTTTTATGAGTCGTACAGTAAAAAGTTATAAATTGTAGAGAAATTAATTATCAAAAAAAAAAGGTTTTATGACATTTTCAGGTAAAGTTATAGTTTTCGCGTTATAAGGCCATCAAAATGTACACTTTTAATGAAATATGAACTTTTTGATAAAAACAAGTAGCCATTTAGTGACTACTGACTAATATGATTATAATCTAAATTGATTTGATCTAGTTTTTATAATTTTATACAAATATTAAAATCAAATTTCTTAATTTATAAAAACTGTACGAGTATAATAAGTACTTCAATTAATGTAAATTATTAAAGTCTTTAGATTAAACATTTACATTCCAGATTCAAAATTGTAATCATATTTCTAAACATAGTACCACAAAAAGTGATTTGTCTACCATCTATCAATACAGTTTAAACATATTATATAGAACACTGAAAGAAATAACATAATAAATTAGAGACGGATTTTGAACATTGTTGAGAAGAGTCTACAAAGGAACTAGGAATACAACTTAAATCCAGATAATCGTTTAAATATTGTAGTATCTTTAGCCTATAGGTACCTACACTAATATTATATAAATAATATTAAAATGTAATACTTAAACGTTGTACCTATATTGCCTATACTTAACGCCGTTACAACGTGTTGTGTGTTAAAAATCAAAACAGGCCTTGTCCTTTTTAGCACAAGAAAGTGGGTAGTTTTTTATAACTAGTTTTATCTATTACTTTAAAGTTTAAATATTTTAAAGTAATTACTAACATCAAAATTCATGACTTACTCAGTGTATTTTCTATAATCTGTTTTCACTTTTAACCAAAATAACTTATAAAAATTAAAATATATACCAATATACTAGCCATAAAAATATCTATTTAACAGCTAAAAAATACGTGGAAACCAAAAACTATTGTTACAAGCAGTGGTAGATTCTGAGTTAAAAATGTAATTCGTCAAAATCGATGGTTGACTTTTTAATATTTAATTTCATCAACATTTTAATTTCAAACGTATCCAAAGAATCATAGTTGTTATTAATAAATTATAAATTATTTGTAAAATTTTTATTTCATTTTCCATATTCATTTTGATGAATTAAGTACACAAATCTTAACTTTAAAAGCTTGTAAAAAAGTTGTAATCGGTTTTCAATATTTTCATCGAATTCCAGTAAGAACAACATATTTTGATTAACAGCTAATCATTTTTTTGTTATATTAAATCGATTTTGTGAAAAACTTGTTTCGAATAAATATCCCGGTTTTTCTGGGAATATTAATATAATACATTATATTTTTCTTCTGTTATATTGAGTTTATAGTAAAGTAATACGAACTTTTTATTTTTAACATTTTCCAAAGTACAAAATAGGTTTTTTACCAAAAACTAAAAAGCACCATCATTATCAAAGATCAGATAGAAATACAAATGCTTTTTACAGATCCAAAAGGTATAACACCGGAAAGACACACACACAAAAATATACATAATTGTAAAACAAATTCCTTTATCACTCTGCTTGGAATCTAAAATATATAGATAAATAATAACTTTTTTGTAGAATTTAAATTATTAAATATCTCTATAATATAGATTATTCTAGTTAGAATGGAGATTTTTTTTTTTTTTACGAGTCGGGGTTATGACAGGTCATTTTACAGGTAATTAAATATATAGGTAAACATCCTTACATATAAACTATAAATAACAAAACATAATATCAATTAGTCAATTAGTCAAAAAGTCAACCGGTATACATAAAATAAAATAAAATAACATATGGAATAATGTACTTAGTAAATAATGGTAATTATATTTGGTAACAATGGGTGGTTCTAAAAGGTAACGTACGAGTTGTGTTTTCAAATTTTTAAATTTTATCGCTCCAAAATTCTGCCAACTTTATAGCCTTACTATTTGCGTCTTATAAGTCTGTTACGTTACATATGACTGGACATTCATTGCAGTTTAGGAGGTGCGACATTGTCTGGACTTCTCCGCATATACAGCTCGTGTCTTCATTCCCATTGCTAATTCTCCATTTTTTTAGGTTCTCCCTCGAACGACCGACTCCTGTACGTAGGTGATTTAGTGTTCTCCAGACCATCCATTTATTGTTATGTCCCGGGGGTAACTTCTCTTCAACTTTTTGCTTGCTCTCTACCTCCCATAACTTTAATCTTGATGTCTGTGGGTCATCTTCTAATTTCTTAGTGCATTTTAGAAAGCTCTTTCTTAATTTTAGTTGGAATCCTTCCACTTGTGTGTTATACATCGGGTGCCTTTCATCCGTGATCTGTTCCGTCCGTTCTATGTCACTTGCAATTTGTCTGCGTATATGTGGCGGAGCTATTCCTGCTAGAAGGTATAATTTGTCTACTGGTGTTGGCTTTAAGCATCCTGTTATAATGCGAACCGTTTCATTTAAAGCAGTATCAATTTGTTTAGTGTGTGTTGATCTTCCCCACACCGGGAATGCATATTCAGCCACCGAGAAACATAGAGCTAGTGCCGAGATTCTAACTGTTTCGGGATGAGCTCCCCGCTTTGAGCTAACCAATTTTCGCAATAGAGTGTTTTATTTAAGAAAAACCACGGACAAATTACGAAAAACCGCTAAAATTGGATTTTAATTTCTAACGCTTTGTGTATCACCATAGAAACGAATAAAAAATAATGATATTATAATATTAATTCAACTTACCTACATGATATAATAAATAATAACAATATAAAATATCCAGACTGACAAACCATCTCCTCTCAGAATCGTTTTTCTTATACATTGATATTATATCATTGAATTCAATTTTAAAATTTTTAATACAATCCATTATACAATGACCCACTTGTAATCTACTGTACAGCAGAGCGACATCCACTTACCAGCTTTTTTTATATTGTTTATTTCTTCAAAAATATAATGTGCCCCGCTTAACAGGTGGTTCGTGTGGGGGCGGCCCCAACTAATCCGAAGTGCAATCGATTAATAAAAGACTACTCCATCTTAATGAATATTTCGTCGTGTTCATAATATCATTAAAATACTAAAATATAATACACTTTCCAACGTAAAAACTAACCATATTCTTAGAATATTAAACTTTTATATCTGATGTCATAGTTTTAAAAATAAATAACCGTATCTCCTCAAAAAGTGGTCTACCACTGTAGTTGGCAGACTTCAGGGAAAATGAAAAAAAAATTAAGTTTATTCAAATAGGTAGTATAAACTCCATAATATATTTAAACTCAATGTACAATCGAAATAATTGTTATTGGATAATGTGAAACACAGTTTGTCCTCTGTTTTGGACAAAATTATAAGAACAGTATGATTATTATGACATAATATTAAATACAATTTGGTATCGTGTATTTGGTTAAAGTTTTTGAGAAAACCATGGGAGATTCAATCACGATGATCAACATGGCCAACATCAACCTTCACAAAAGTTGTCGACACTTTATGAACAACTACATGATTCCGGCTGATAAGTCTGCGTTGGTTGCTCTGGGCAACCACCAGTGGTAACCGGTTCTGTGGTTGTCGATGATCCTGGTTGTGGTACAGCTGTTTCCGACACTGAAGGTTTCACCGGGTTCGAGAACCCAGAGTTTGACTCTGCAGTATTATATGACCCACTGACACCGGAAACGGACTGTATTACTTCCCTTACTTTGTCGACTGTCGGTTTGACTACGTCCATCCGGCCATCATCCTCCGTGGTGCCTATACTTATAGAATAATATTTTATAGTTAAATCGTTTAAGTATCGCGAAGAAGGCTCACACACATTGCATTTACCAATGAAGTATGATTTTATTTATAGCAAAACATTATCGTTGTCTGTGGTAATGTTTTGTCGTTTTATTATACTTTAATTTATTTTACAGTTAAATCTATAATTATTCCAATGTCTATATTATATTAAAGTGTTTAAGATGAAATCAATCATTTCATCGTCATTCGACGTTTTTCGACAATGTGAGTCACCTTTGTAATATTTATAAATAAAGTTAAAACATAAGTATTCATCATTATTATTATTTATAGTCTTATAAAACAGATAAGCATATAGACATTACAAATTCTGAATAAATAGTCAACCATAATATAACAAATATAGTAATTAATAATACAATTATTATTACTGCAATAATTATTAAGAAATTTATAAATAATAAATGTTATAAAATAATTAAATAGCGTATGTAATACCTACTAGTGGCAAACTTGTATTCAAAAACTGGGAGTGCTAAAGCCCCCTATTTTTTGAGGTGATAAAACTTGTATTATTATGATCATATTATGTTACTTAATCAACAACTCACACCTCACATTAGCCATTCAATAATTGATCAGACAAACAAAATTTAAACAAACGAAATTAAATGAAGATATTTCTATAATCTATATTAAAATGTAAAATATAATTTTTAAAGTCTTTGTCCTTATGTTTGTAGTTTATAAACAGAATAAGCGAATAACCGATTTTGACAGTAATGCCTGAGATTATTTTTAGAGATTTCAGAAAAGTTTAGAGACTAATTTTAACTATGTGCAAAACAAAATACTCTATACAATCCGCCCCACAGACTGATGACCTATATTGAGAGAGGGGGACATGTTGCAAATTTAAAAAATATGGTCACTGGCCACCATTCACGATCTCCTGGCTGGCCCACGGTGGAGGAGGAGCTGGTTGAGAAGAACTTTACTTCTCAGTGGCTCTAGACGTGGTTCTATAAAATTCTTGAGAGAATCTACCGGATATAGGGCAACCATGGACAATAAAACTTGTTCGTAGTTGACTTCCGGAATACGTTGTGGAAGTTTTTTGCCAAGGGACGTTCTGCCTAGGTTTTGGTGTCGAGTGACCTGTATAGCCCATATTAAACATTTTAAAGCCTTCTTTTATTAAAACTTGTTATTTATTAATATTTCTAACAAGTTAGTTCATTTTCTGATCAACTTTAGCAATAAAACCTAAATAATAATTTAACTTTTCCCTGTTAATTTAAATATAATACATTAAATTTAAAACATCTATATCAACGCAGTTCAAAAAAAATAAATGCAATTATTTTATACAAAAATAAACAAATTAGGTATCGGATAATAATTTAGTTGACTAAATTATATTGTGTTTAATTATTTGTAATTTAGATATTATAAACTAAATTTTAGATGTTAAACTAACGTGAAATAATATACCTAAATAACTATACAGCTAGTGTGCAATTAGACAAATTGGATGTATTTTTATCACAAAATTAATTTATTATTTAAACAAATTGAAAATTGAAAATCATTATATGTCAGACTATTTGGCTACTGGTGGTCAACTTTATTGTAAATTCATGTTTTTTTAATCATGTTGATAAAGTTTTTGAGTACCTAACTGAAGTTTGATATATGAGAGTGGTTCTCAATTGCCATGTTACATTATTCATCAAAAATATATGGGTGCTTAACAATTATTTATCTAAATTAATTAATTTAGATTACACAGTTATATATCTAAGACAATTCATAATATTGTCAACCATTTTTTTTTTTATTATCATCAAATTAATTTAATATTATCACACATTTTTAACATTAATTCTTAGCAAATTTAGTATTTTTTAAACTAATTTGCGTACATTTACAGTTTGTTATTGTGTAGGTATCAAATAAATTATTATTTGTGTTTAAAATATAATCATACTAACAATAAGAAATGTGGATGTAAGCCAACGTGATAAATACAATTGATTTCGTATACATTTTAAATGAATCTGTAATAATTAATAAATTTAAATTATGACTTAATTAATTCAAAACTCTCGTTTCTATTATAAATTCTAGATCGCAAGAAGAAAATAACATAAAAAAAAAATTCATTAAAAATGCACAAAAAAAGGGAAACTCAATGTAAATTTTAAATATTGTCTTCTATAATAAAGTTGACTGTCATGTACATCATAATATTATGATATGATACCTTTCAAACTTTCAATAATTGCTTTTAAGTTTTAATGTATTACTTTAACTTGCCAGTTTGGCCATGTGTATCATAATAATATATAGTACCTACTACCTACTCCCAATACGTTTTTTTTATACTTCTGTAAAACTATTTTTAATAACTATTATCCTTAGTACAAACATTTTAATAACTAAGAAACTACCCATTTGAATTTTGAATTATGTTCATCAAAATTTTCAAAACAATTATATACTAGTTACTAGTACTAGTAGTACACACTACATAGTAATTAAGCAACTATATTATGCAGTGGCTTATTTAGGAATTCTACAAGGGGGGATGAAATATATAATAATAGATACACCCATAAATACGTACATAATATACATTTTTAAAATCCCCTAACTTGTTGAGGTTTTGTGGGATCAAGGCGAAATGAGAATTTACACAAATTGTACCTAATAGCATATACCAATACACATTTTTTACAAATATTTTTACAAAAAAAAATAAAATCTTTATCACGGGTTACACCGGGCGGGACAGCTAGGTAGGTAAATATTATTATACAATTAATAATAAACTATTTTGATCATTACTCATCAGTAATTTGAATTTATTCTTAATTGTACGAAGGTGAAATACCTTAAGATCGTATATCGCTTGTTTCATGGCCGGCGTTAATCCTTTGTAGAGAGACGTTGATATTTTTCCGGGCCCTAAAGCACTGTTGAACCCGAGTTCGGGATTTTCCGTCAAAAAGTCTCCTGTGATCGCGTTGTACACTTCTGCCATTTTGTCTTCGTTGCTCTCGGCTTCCATAATACTTTTGTTCATTTTTTGCTCAGACGCCTAAATTTGAACAAAATATAGTCGATATTTGTGTTCATTGTCATTCACTGTCGAGTTCTCATCACTATAGATTATAGAACAATACTGCCACAATTGAAAAAGTTTAGTTTTGAGAAAAAGCTATTTAAAGATAAATGCCTACAGCCTGTTTGTAAATGTTATGGTTCACTATAATGGCAGGGCAACAATACGCAACAAATTTCTAAGTACACCTTGACGCCTACTAATGACACTCCTGTTAAACCATGTGAATATTACAAAGTGAAACAATTTCAGAAAAAAAAATGTTTGAAAGAAGTTTTATAGATCATAGATGCTATAAAATATAATAATTACCTACTTACAATATTAATAAATTTGAGCTCCGAAGTTGTAGGAGTTGCATATTAATCTATATATTTATATGTTCTAGATTTTTAGCAGATCAAGCTAGAAATCCAAACTATACAATGATGAGTTTAAAATTTAAATACAAAAAAAATCAAATGCAAATTTTGAATATTTCGTAAATTTTAGGAGAAAAGGTCATATTTCTTGATTTTCATACCGACGCATATTATGCATACTTAATATTTCCTATGAAATTAATAGTTTTTCTTTCTTACCCTTCTTTTTTAGCATATATTTCTTTTTTAGCTCCTATAACTTCTGAGCCCTAAACTACATGTATTATATATGTAGTATGTACACTGGCGTCCATAGAAAAAACGCCGTAAATCGGAAAATTAAACAGATCTCGATCATGATGATTTAAATATAATAGTTAGTATTTAGGGTTTAATGTAAAACTTACCGCATATCGTTTCATTGGATACGTTTGTTTTACCGAGTTTTGACTGATACTGTGAAGTAAAATAATATTTGTATTAGTAAACATAAATATATTATATTATAATATTATATAACTTCAGTGTTGGGTAAATTACTTTTAAAAAGTAACCAAGTAACTTTACTCATTACTTAGAGATAAATAAAGTTTACTTTACTCGTTACTCAAATAAAATTGTAATGAAATTACTTTACCTTTTTAATAGAAATGTTGCTACGGCCTATGTTATACTTTAACATCACAAATAAAAATAAAAAAAACTATTATTTTTTAATTTCCAAACAATTTTGCCATTCTACAAGCAATATAACTAGAAAGAAAACTATAAAGAAAACTAAAAAGGTAAATGTATTTTAGTAATAATTTGAAAAGATGTACAAAAAACAATGATGGCATAAAAATCAACATCAAAAAAATATTATGGCCAAAATATTAGTGTTTTAAAAATATATTATGAATGTATTGATTTTACATTATGTGTTTTTTATACATTTTATTTTTTGGCCTTTCAACAATAACTTTGAGATTGGTTTCTAATGTAGCAAATTAAATTAAAAACAATAATGCAGCTTACGAAAGGACAATCGAGATTATCGAAATGAAACTTTAAATCCGTAAATTGATCCTTCCATAGTTGTATTTCTTTTTTATATTCAGTAATGTCTTGCCCGGTATAAATATACCTAACTTTTTGTTTTTCGATTTCTGCCTAAAATACAAATTGTTAGTATGTTATTTGAAATTTATTTTTAAAATCTTTTTTAGTTACAATATTATTTCGTTGGCTTGTTATTTCTGACTCCTGTTTTCACACCAAAGACTGTACTCTTTTTAATTCTTTCACTTTATGGTGATAATTTCTTTTCAGTTCTTCAATTTCATCGATAAACTTTGTGTTAGTCACCTATAAAAAAAATTATCATCCAGCTTTTAATATCTTAACACTTAACACGATACTTAATATTTCAATTTTTCAATAAAAGAACGCACAATCTGTCCTCTTAGGCGCATGTTTTCCTTCTCTAAGACTTCATGTTCAATTAATGTTTTTCGACATTTTTGTTCAATATTATTAAATTTTTTTTCGGCATCTTTAACATACTTACAATTTTCCTCCTTTTAACCAGTACACACAATTATAAGTATACTTAATTATTTATATTTCAATATATTAGTATACCAATAAATAATAATAGGTTTGTGCAATAAAATATTATCATCTCACCCGGCATTTTTTTTTTATTTTTTCTTATCATTGATATTAAATTATCGTGTGTTCTGTAACATTACCGTCAAAGTAAAAATTTCACTTATAGAATATTTTAGTTGTTCGTCAACTTCTTTACGATTTGATGTAGGTATGATTGGTTATTTCTATTGTTAGTTTTTTGTTCCCCGATGTTAATTCTTTAATTTGCTTCTTCAATTCTAGGATTTTTCTTCTATAATGGTTTAGTTGTACAGTATTTGTCTAAAATTAAAAAGAACCATACACATTTATTATTAACTGTTTATAGATAACAATGATAACAAACATATTATAAAGCAATTCCTTAGCAATTTCATGGCAATGCTTGTGCTCGGAATCAACACATTTGTCTGTATTATAATTCAATTTAACTTACTTTACATAAAGTTTCTGATTTTAATTTATCCTCGTCCATTGTTCTTAAATCATTTTCTAAATATTTATTCATATTTTTGAGCTCCTTATTTGCATAGTTCAATTAATATTATATTTTTTTTCAACACTTCCTCAATTCTCCTCGAGTACTCTTTAGGGATTCGGACCTGTAAAATTATAAATATGATATATTATGTAGATACATTATTGGTAGGTATAGTAGTATAGATAGTACCTATGTTTGAAGTTAATTATTAATCATTTGGTCGCAATAAGTATTCATTATATTGAGTGTTTGGAATAGGCACGGACTTTGTTCGCGGGTATATAAAATGTGCTGATAAAGCACCTAACACCTAAACACAACCTAACCTATCCCATGATGTAAATGCTTTTAAAATAAATTGCCCGGATACAAGGCCGGTGGGTGGGTGCAAAAGTGACGCACCCCTCTCACCAAACACATAAAAATGTGTTTGTATTATGTATAATATGCAGTGGCGCCGAACCCATGTATTAGATGTGGCAGCCGCCACACCTATTTTAAGGGGTGGGTGTACAACCAAAATTGGTGGATAATCGTAATCCTAAGTGTAAAAAGATATTGTACAAATATAAGAAAGATGACTTCCTAGTGTATCGCAGCGTGCAGTGTGTACTGTGTGATAACATTAGAAATAGCCAATAACTAATAATTTAATTAATAGTTTTACCATTAAAACATAAATTCTATTTTCAAATTTCTACTTCAGCATCTTGTCTGATAGGGAAGTGAATCAAGTTGATACTTTGTTGAGTCAAAAATCAAAAGTAAAAAAGTTCCTAGTAATTTTCAAAAGCGTCGTGAAAAACAAAAAAAAATTAACAAATATAAAAGTAATTTTTAAGTATTTCGATAACTGGTTTTGTATAAAAATTATTTTTATATTTGTTATTTTCGTTTTTTGTTATCGACAAAATCGATTGTGTTTTTCTGTTGTAACTCAAAAATGACTAACCGTAAAAACTTTATATTTTAACAAAATTTTTATATAATATATAAGAATTTTCCTGAAAGATATTTCCTACAAGATATTCAAAATATATAGACTCTTTTTGAGCATTAAACATTTTTATTTTTAATTATCATCGATAAATAATTTTCTCTCTCGGTCAAGTTGAACACAGATCCACAATATATTATTTTCAATATGGGTTTAAAGTTGAAACTTAAACAAAATTCATTTAAAATTAAGAAAATTAAAAAATTTTCGACTGTCTACCAAAGAAAAGTTAAAAGAAAACCTTACCAGAAAGTCACATTAATTTGTGTTGAGACTTAACTAGATAAATGTATGTATAAAATGTATGCTGCATGATGTCAAAAAATCATTGGGGGTAAAATAAATGTTACCCCCTCTCGAATAAGTAATTGGGGCAACACTGAAAACTATATGCCACGGTCCTTACAAAACATAAACTTTAGGTTATCTACATCGTGGGCAACATCTTATAAGTTATATTCATATTATAACCTCCCTGCATGACTAGCAAACAATTTTCTTTCACTTTTTTTCGCCTAAAATTCGATTTCAGACCACTGTGCGTCGCCTACGACTGAAATAACTCATTTTCTGCCCTTTCCACATAATATACCCAATACCTATTACCAATATTACCTACCTACTATTGTCAATAACTTCAGTGACGTTATATATTTATATTTATAATTATTATTATATTATTATGACGCATAATGACCTAGATGTCGATGAATTTAAGATAAAAAAAAAAAAAAAAACTGTCGTACAAAAAATTGATAATATTATGCTGTGGTGGCTAGTACATAAAAAATAAATATAATATTATGTTTAATATAATAATAGGTTAGGTTAGGTTAACTGCTGGCTACAAATATTATTATTATTATAATAGGAAGCTGGTGACTAGTATATTGTTTATTGTTGACAACGATTATTATTATACACTGTGTGAATGTTTAATCGAATAGATTTAGTTTATTTATATTGTAATATTTTGACAGTGAATATTGTTTTAATAATTGTATCCAATAAGTCTTTAACTTTTTTGAATTTTGGTATTTATATATAGTGTTTAAAGTAAAGTAATGTTTTCAATTAATTTAATTATTTTTCCTCGACTTAAAATAGCTGTCAACAGTCTAACACAGTACTTAGCACACTAAGTTTCACATGTGAAGTGATTTCGTCAACCAATTAAGATGTGGCTGCAGGTCGTAGTTATGCTAAGTTATAGTTGCAGTTAGTTTCTGTTTTACCTGCGTTAATATTACTTATAAATAATTATTTAAAATAAGGTAATTAATTATAGGTACCAATGCAGACTCTAATAAGTGTTGTCTGGTGTTGTGTAAATATTTCTGTTTTACCGCTGTTTTTTGTTGCCTTGTTGTTACCTATTATTTGCAATAGTTAAATAGATAGGTATAACTTATATTTATAAAATATATTTTAACCTTGTTTTGAACTTTTAGTTCTTATCTATAAAAGTTGAACATTATATACATTTTTAAATACAAAATAATTTGATTATGTTTGAGCGATTATGATGGATTTTGTCAAAATTTGAATTTAAAATGCTTATGAAAAAATGTATGCCTTTAATCTTTATATGTTCATTCATTTTGAACTTCTGATATGGGTAAATTTTCAAGATTTTGATTCAGCAAAAAAAATTATTTAACGACCACAATTTTAAAAAAAAATCGAAAAGGAGGTCTTATAGTTGTAATTTATCATTTTTGAAAAAATACCTAATAACCGGTACACATTTCATTATTAGGTAATAACTGAACATAAATGGACATATTTAATTTTCTTTTTTTTTCATTTATACTGTCACACTCTGTATACTAGATACGTTATACGAATATACATAATTATTAATTTGAATGTTTACATTAAAATTATATTTGACTATGATCCATTGATCCTATACCTAGTTTATTATTTCTATGATTAATTAATAGTTAGGTTAACTGTTTAAGTCTTGCTAATACCAAATAACATAACGTACCTAGTCTAATATATTTTAACTATATTTCCGAAACCTTAATTTTCTAAAATATACAAGTATCTATATTAAAGCCTTTCAAAATCACCTTTTAAATATGACGGTCAAGTAATTTTATCGATGTGGCAACGATCAACAAATTATTAAATCTACACTAATCTGTATATACTACTACTGTATTTTACTACTCAGTACTATTGTTATATTAAGGATTGTAATATTGTATACAATTTGTTGACATGTCAAATGTTATAAAATATAATACATTTGCAAGAATTTAAACTGGTAAATATAATATAAACATATAATAATAATATACAATTTAACGTGGATGGTATTAGAGTTAATTGAATGGTGATCTGGTGAATCGCGGTGATTGGACGCAGTCACTAATATAATGTGTGCAGAGGTCAAGCAGGCTCCCAGATGGGTGACCACCAGGGTTCTTTGCGACGATCTATCTGCCTCACATAAAAAACGCGTACCAACCGTAGCCGCCACACAAACCGAACGGAGTGTCAAAAAAAAGAAGTTCATTTTATGATTTATTTTTGAGCTTCTCGCATGACATATAGTGAATTGCAAGTTAAAAATAATGGTGTGGAATATTGTCCACAGTAAAAACTAGCTAATAACAATGTAGCTTGAAGTCTTAAAAACAATGATACTTTAACCTCCTATAGTTATTTACCCAATATTTACCCAAAGACTTGTCAATTGGCTGTGATGAAAATAGTGTTTGCATCTTTTTATCTGCTAGTCAGCAATGTCAAAAAAAATAAAACACTATATGTTTCTTTAAATTTAAATAGTATTTGTTATAAATGTAGTAAAATGTATAATAGTATAATAATTTGAGATTAATTGATATTTTTTTCTCAAATTAAATCTAAATTGACAATAGCAATGAACACATATTTAAATTATTAAAAAAATAACCGTCTAGTTTAAGTCGTGATAAAATGTATTTGTTGTAATTTGTAGGATGATTTATCGGTGGTGGGTTATTGGTGGTTGTTGGTTGACATCCCACCGCTTGATGCCCGATGCCAATTCTATTACTATTATACAGACAGTATCCATTATAATATAAATATTGATATACTTCAGAGTTTAAATTTTAGGATCAGATTATCAAAACAAAATACAAACGAGTCAACGCGACTAGTGACTGTCCTTGTAATTCTCTTGTGTTCTTGTAACCTAACCAATATTTGTTTTATAATATATTTTAATTTATTACTGGATAACATTTAAAGATATTTTATTTTAAAAATCTTTATCTAGATATTATTTTAGTGAGCTATTCCCAACACTGGAATCATTTCGCTTAAACATTTGATATTAAATTTTTACGATGGATATTCAACAGTTAGTTAATAATTTCTCCTCAAACGATTTTTTATATTTTGTTGTAATTCAAAAATCAACTATAAATAGATACTTCAATTTTTCACCAAATGATTATGATAAAATATTACAACTGTCTAAAGGTACCTACATGATGAAATGTTCAAAATATTTCTACTTTTTTTGACCTATTTAGAGACGGGTCTAAAAGCTTAAACAATTAATACAAGGTTCCTCATAAGTTGTTATAATAGCAATTTTTAAATAATGAAGATACATTATGTACGATTATTTATTTTTGTAAGCATTTTAAGTACAGATTTTTACAAAATTAGTCAATATACCGCGAACGTTATTTTGGTTAAAAATTTATAAAATGTTCAATTTTTATAGCTAAAGATCGGAAATTTAAAACGAGATTTCTCATGAGTGGGTAATACTGTTACCAAAAATCTCAAAAATATATAAGCACAGTTTTTTTTATAGAAATTTTAAGTTGAAACTTGGACGAAATTAGACGTTTTATAATGCAATATTTTATTATTAGTAAAATGACTAATGAGTTACTTAAATAGCTGTAAATTGTAATATAAATATAACTTTATAATATCATCTAGATAGCTACCTATATTTACCAATATTATACTATTATATGTATAGGAATATATAAGAATCAGGTGAAAATTACATTGGAATTGAAACTAAAGCAATTATTTATATTTTTATTTAATATAGGTATTACTATAGTAAATATAGTAAATATTATGCAAACCATTAACCAAATAATATACATATATTTACATGGGTATAAGAAAAAAAATGTAATAGTTCTATTTATTACTGAATGATATGATGTACCTACCTAGCTAAAAGCTTAAATAACTAAATCAGTGACTGTGAATATCGTTTTTAGATGATAAAAACTTGATTTTCATTTTGAGGAGGCTTTTACTGGAGATAATCTTAACTGTAATATGTTAAAATATTAAATAATGCTATATTGTAGACATAATTCGGTAAATATTATAATTTGTGAAAATATTTTTTAGATTAAAAATTGGTGGGGCGGAGGTTGCTCCCACGACTTAGTTTTAATATCCAATCTAATTGTTCATTGCCACACCTAAAAAAAAATAGTTCGGCGCCACTGATAATATGTATACAATATATTGGATACATTTTTTGTCTTTTATATATTCCTGGTTCCTAACATACTTTTTATTGCTTTAAGCTTTTGCGTATTATGTTAAAATGTAGGCACCTCAGTTGTAATAAGCATAAAGAGATATAAATATAATATTATAAAATGCTATAGCATAATTTCAACCGGTCCGCAACAGGTGTGCACGCCTATAGTGTTTGGATAGAATGCGCTTGTGATCGAGAGTTCATTGCGTTTACGTTCATATTTGGTCACTCATTTATTATAGAGTAGGTACCTACGTATAAACGAAATTCGTACGTATTACATGCCGTTCAAATTAAATTCACTTTTAATTTCTTTTATCAAGCGAATCGTATATATTATTAATTTGTATCTACATACCATTAAAAATTTGAAAAAATGATCTGTAAATTGTAATTCAATTTTAAATAAATAATTAAACGAACAACCCAATGAATGCATTCATATTTTTCAATAAATGTGAACAACGTTTCTTTGAATATGTAATGAATGTGAAAGTAAACGAGTTCAGTTATTAAGGAAACTATCCAGTGTTAAAACACTGATTATATATTAGTACGTATATAGCTGTGAAAAGTACTTACTCATCCATCCAAATAGGTGTTAAATCAACGTATTTATCATTATCGGAAATTTCAGACTCCATAATTATTTGATATTTGATATAAAATAAAACTTATTTAAACCAAATAAAATATTTTCATCAAAAATTAGTTTAGTAAATCATACAGGTAAACGCCTGTTAAAATCAACAAGTCTATAATATAATAATTGTTTCTAGGAAAAACGTGTATAGGTACATACAAACTACATATGGTATAAAAAATAAATAAAATATAAATATTATAATCAACATCACAATATTCAATTTCGTATAAAATTCGAACTTCAAACACTAATAAAAATGTAGGTATATGACCTTCCGTTAAACTCTTGTTTTTTGTCAAAAGGTAGAAAAACTGCCAAAAACTTATGAGGAATCTTAAATTACATTTTCAAGATTTTGACCAAGCAAAAAATTATTTAACGACATTAATAGAAAAAAAAAAATTAGAAAGTAGACAACTAGAAAATAATAATATTCTGTTGCAGTGTTGTAGAACATCGAAATAGAATTGTTTTCCGATTTTTGACCAAGTTATACTTCTACATTATACATTGTATGTGGTGGGTCACTATGATTATGGATCTAATATAGTTTTATTATTTCAAAATATTATAATTTTATTTGTCATTTAATTACATACTTCCGATTATTAACGCAATGAGATACTTTTTACGTTTTGGTAAGTAAGCAATTACACAATAATATGCAGGAAGACATGCAAAGAATCTGAGATGTTAATTAATTATTTTTTGTTACACAAGGACAAATTAATATTGTTTTATATTATTTCATTAATTTTAACATTAATATTTTCAATATACTTAGCAGGGATCGTATAATTAATATAGCATCATTGATTATAAAATTTACAGTCTCAAAAATATCATAACTTACTTAAAAATAATAATACTATTAAAAGTCTATAATGGTGCCTATACAATAATCTTACCTTCAAATTTATAATAGGCCAATATTCACTCCAATATCAAAACTAACAGCACACTAAAGAAACTGGTGATTGAAAATTTAGTACGTCGTCTGAGACAACACATGCAGGTTCGACGTCCTCTTAAGCTAATTGTTTGTTCTTCAAAATATGTACACCGAATACCAAAAGACAAAATCCGTGTAGCTGTGTTTGTAGCCAAAGGTGGATTGCCCAATGCCTATCATGGTCGAATTAGTTCACAAAGCGAGGTACACCAATGTCGATTTGTCTGTAAAATGAGGTATCCTGCTCCTACACTAAAAATAATATACCGATAAAGCACAATATTTTGTGTTTCATAATTTTTTCACGAGCAAAGTCGGATTATACAGCTAGTAGTTAGTACCTATCATATATAACGATATTAAAATTACAATTATTAAGAGAAAGATAATTAAGAAGTATAATAATCTCTTAATTACCCAACAAACAACAATGGTACTGACATGGATTAACACCGGACAACGTATAAGTTACTTTAAATTAGTATACACTTTTTTTTTTCTTTTTTTTTTACTTAATTAGAATATTTACAATATATGCTACAAGGCATAATAAGCAAATTTGATCATACATAAAATTTTTTTACAACCTGAACACATGAGGAGGGAGGCCATCCAGTGATAGAACCCAACGATATTTTAATTATTTATTAATTATTAACTTAATTTAACTTAATATAAATTAAATTAAAATTAAATGATATGAATCATCAATTATTTAATAAATCACGACACCAATTTCTCTTCAGACGGCGTGGGGATTACTAGGAAGTGAGTTGGAAGCAAGTTCAGCGATTAAAGGGTTAGAGTGACATTGTAATTTAGAGTGAAATTTTTTATAATGTTTTGTGGCTAATTGATTTACTGTTTCTATTTTGAAGTCATTTTGGAGTGTGGAATTTGATACGTACCAAGGTGCGGAAGAGATAATTCGGAGAGTGATACATTGGAAGGCTTGGAGGGTACGTATTTGAGATGGTTTAGCGCATCCCCAGATTTGGATGGCATAAGCCCAGATAGGCCGTAATAAAGATTTGTAGATGATTATTTTTGTGTGGAAGGGTAATTTTGATTTCAGAATTGGGCGAAGTAAGTGGAGTCGACTATTGAGAATTCTTCTTTTTGACTTGATATGAGGACCCCAGGTTAGGTTAGGTTAGGTTAGCCGAGGTATTTTACTTCTGAGGAGTATAAACTTAGAGTTAAGAAAAATATCTACTATACTATACGTCTATTATACTATACTCTACTATACTCGTATCTCATATCTGTGTTTATCCATTTGTTTTTTTACGATATTTTGATTTTCAAACAAGAATGCGAGATGTGAACAATAATATTATAAATTGTATTATAATATTTTGCACAGGTTACCTACTCGGTTACTCATAACTTACTCACTAATCCTCGCATATCTTTTTAAGCTCCCTAATCCCTGCTAAATTATACAATATTATAAAGGTAAGCATGTGTTACGTTTTTTTTTTTTTTTTACATCTGAGAATAATTTTAATATACGGTGTCAACTGAAATCGCATGTCACTATGGTCGTTTATGTTATCCAATTCTTAAACGAAAACTGACCTTAATAAAATAATATCTATTATCTATATCACAAATAAATAAATATAATGTAGATATATTACGCTGTATTTCTGCTAGTTAAGAGATAATAATAATATTAACGGCCATTTTACAGATTATCACTTTTGTAAAAAAACTAATTCACGATAAGTGAATTCCGTAAGATGTTTTATAATTAATGATTCGCCGAGTACCATTATATTATTATTTATTTATTTATTTATTTATTTATTTATTGGAATATACGGGCTAGGCCCTTTTTTTACATAGAAAACTGGTAATAAAATGGTTTACAAAGAAAGAAAAGTAAATAGAAGAAGAAAAAAAAATAACAAAAAATAATAATATTAATAATATTAATAACAATAATATTAAAAATATACATATGCATTTAAATAATAATAAATATGACAGAGCTAATTAAAAGATAAAGTGGGGTCCAGATTGGCATTATGCATCATACGCCTTAAAGGCTCATTTAGTAAGTAGTTGGTGGAACAAAAAGGGACATGAAATGGAGTAATGGAGTGGGTGGAGCGACGTACGTTTCCCCAGCCCCCCACATATCAATTTTCCCAAATTTTCTTTTTCCAACATTTAGTACGTCATTTGTTTGTATTTGTTTGACCAAACTCAGAATTTGTTTGATGTCGGTTCCCCTTGGAAAATCGGTTTTCCGTGCGGGGGGCTGCAGAAACGTTTCCCCAGCCCCCCACCCCGTTAATTATTGACTTTTCCCAAATTTTCTTTTTCCAACATTTAGTACGTCATTTGTTTGTATTTGTTTGACCAAACTCAGAATTTGTTTGATGTCGGTTCCCCTTGGAAAATCGGTTTTCCGTGCGGGGGGCTGCAGAAACGTTTCCCCAGCCCCCCCACATAAGAAATAATGGACTTTCAGCGAATTTTTTTTTACCAATTGTTAGTACGTTATTTGTTTGAATTTGTTTGACACGAACCAGAATTTGTTCGACATCGGATACCCCGGAAAATACGATTTTCCCGTGTGGGGGCTGGGGAAACGTTTCCCCAGCCCCCCACATAAGAAATAATGGACTTTCAGCGAATTTTTTTTTACCAATTATTAGTACGTTATTTGTTTGAATTTGTTTGACCAAATTCACTATTCAGAATTTGTTTTATGTCAGCATGCCCCGGAAAATCAATTTTTAAAAACAGTATTTATATAATATCGATATAGCTATATTATATTGTTGAAACCTGATAAAAATTAACACAATTTTTATTTTTATAATATACATACTAATTTGTGTTTATTTAATGTTATATATATATATATTATTCTCGTTATTGATATTATAATATGTTTAATATTAAATTTACCACGTTTTTAGAACATTTTAAAGTGAATTTCGTGAATCATCTTATAATATAGTTCCTATTTTGCATATAATAAAAATATTTTGCATTGTTTATAATTACATTGACACAAAAAAAATTACTTAACATTATATGTAATAAATACGTGTTTTAGGTAAAGCATCCAATAGGTGTTCAGTTTACGTTCGTGAACTTAGCAGCAATCATGTAACAGATTTCAATTAAACCTATCCAACAATTTTGTTGGACGTTTGTTGGACATTGTTGGAAAGGTTTTACAATTTGTTGGACCGTCATTAAAAAGTTATAAACATTTTTCCAAAACAGCCTCTAAGTTCACACTAACGGCCAACATTAAATCAAACACATAATAAACTATACAAAATTGTTCTCCACGATTTGTTGGACATTATTGGAAAGGTCCCGCCATTTGTTGGAACTCTGTTTATTTTATACGAATTTTTGAAAAAATGCACTTGGACAACTTTTTTAAAAGTTCCAAAAACCATCCAATACTGTTGGCGACAGTTGGTTGGACGTTATTTTAAAGCTCTCGCCATTTGTTGGAACTCTGTTGATTTTATACGAATTTTTGAAAAAGTGCCCCTTGGCCAACTTTTTTAAAAAGTTCTAAAAGCCATCCAAAACGGTTGTAAACCATTTTTCGGACGTTGTTGGAAAGGTTCTACCATTTGTTGGAACTCTGTTTATTTTATACAAATTTTTGAAAAAATGAACTTGGACAACTTTTTTTAAAAGTTCCAAACGGTTCTATATGGTTTGTTGGACGTTGTTGGAAAGGTCCCACAATTTGTTGGAACTCTGTTGATTTTATACGAATTTTTGAAAAAGTGCCGCTAACTTCACAACATCGGCCAACTTTTTTTAAAAGTCCTAAAAGCTATCTAAAAAGGTTCTATATGGTTTGTTGGCCGTTGTTGGAAAGGTCCCGCCATTTGTTGGAACTCTGTTGATTTTATACGAATTTTTGAAAAAGTGCCGCTAACTTCACAACATCGGCCAACTTTTTTTAAAAGTCCTAAAAGCTATCTAAAAAGGTTCTATATGGTTTGTTGGCCGTTGTTGGAAAGGTCCCGCCATTTGTTGGAACTCTGTTGATTTTATACGAATTTTTGAAAAAATGCACTTGGACAACTTTTTTAAAAGTTCCAAAAACCATCCAATACTGTTGGCGACAGTTTGTTGGACGTTGTTTTAAAGCTCTCGCCATTTGTTGGAACTCTGTTACGAATTTTTGAAAAAGTGCCCCTCGGCCAATACTTTTTCAAAAATTCTTATAAAACAAACAGAGTTCCAACAAATGGCAGGACCTTTCCAACAACGTCCAACAAACCATATAGAACCGTTTTAGATAGCTATTGGGACTTTTGAAAAAAGTTGGCCGATGTTGTGAAGTTAGCGGCACTTTTTCAAAAATTCGTATAAAATCAACAGAGTTCCAACAAATGGCGGGACCTTTCCAATAATGTCCAACAAATCGTGGAGAACAATTTTATATAGTTTATTATGTGTTTGATTTAATGTTGGCCGTTAGTGTGAACTTAGCGGCTGTTTTGGAAAAATGTTTATAACTTTTTAATGACGGTCCAACAAATTGTAAAACCTTTCCAACAATGTCCAACAAACGTCCAACAAAATTGTTGGATAGGTTTAATTGAAATCTGTTACATGATTGCCGCTAAGTTCACGAACTTGTTCAGTTTTTGTGTACAAATACCTATACAATATCTATGGGTTAGTGAATGATGTGAACAAGACATAGAAGTATACTACTGAGTGTACTAACTTCCTTAATATCTTGTATACTTGAAACATTAAATATTTATAATATATAACAACTATAAAAAGAAATTTGACTTTTAATCATCCATTACCTTGTATGATCAATTTCGCATTTTTTTTACTAACGACAAAATTACTTAGTGACCATAACAGTTTTGTAATTGCATGTCTAAGTATATTATTATCGGCAATGTATTTGTCCACGTTTTTTTAGGCAAAACATTATAAGTCCTGACTTTAGGAAATGGACGTTTCTTGTCGTTATTCGCATACACAACTTCTTGTGGATGTATGTCATTCCATTCAGACCTGGAAAATGTTATAACAAATTCTTTTTTGGTGAATATATCTTCACCACTACTAAGATCACTAAATTCATCTATGCATGACAATAAATAGAATGATAATATATAATTACCTACCAAAATCAATTAAAATTATACAAACCTGTATGATCAGATACTGTTTCGCAAATATTTGAAATAGGTATGCATTTTTTCAACGTAATACCTAGTTTTTTTTTCACTCCATGACGACCTTGCTGTACAAACTTATGAAGTGCGTTTTTACTTATACGCCAATCAAGATATGAACTTATTTCAGTCCATACAAAATTGGTCACTGGAACAATTTCTAAAGTACACATTTTTTTTTTAACTACTAAAAATCCATAAGTTATAAGTTAACCCCGTTCATTTAAAATTCGAATAAATCATTTTTTTAGGTTCTGAACAAAATAATGAATGTATTGATTTTGCAATGATGTGTTTTTTGTGTATGTGTGTACAGCATAACATCGAAATAAAAGCGAATATCCTTGGTGCATTATACAGGTCAAAATTAAATATTTTCCGACAGTTTTCAAAAAAATCAAGAAAAACAAAAAAAAAGTAACGGAAAAACTGTAATTTTTACGCAAAACCAGTTTTCGACCAAATAGATTTTTTTATACGGTTGTACTCAAAAACTAATCACTGTAAATACTTGAAATTTTCACCAAATGTTTATATTAGTGTTATCTATATACAGTTAATTTTTAAAAATATTTCAACTTTTATTCAGCTATTTATAGACCACTGAAATTTTCGATTTTTCTGAGAATTTTTTTTGAAATGTCGATAAAAAAATTTTGGATGGCAAAAAAAACTTGAATATATATATTTAAATAATATTTATTAGTGTGAATATAGCCATATAGGAAACACAATTTTTATTTTTGACAATATTATAGTACAATATAAAATTTGAAATGTAATATTAAACTTATAAATTAATAATAAATTATAATTTTAGAAGGGGGGTGATTGCCCCTCGTCCTATCTACGAGCCTAACCTAACTTAGACTCATTATTAGGGCTCGGAAGTTAATGCACTAAAAACTACCGAAATATTTATGCGCTTAAAAATCCTGATATATGCGCATCATCACATGAATTCAAATAAATTTAATTATTTTTAATCCTTTAAAAAAGGTATGGTATATAATTTAAATCCTGCAATACTTATCTTACATGTAGATACATAGTATTTTTTAAATACAATAAGTAGGCTAATACTTGTAGCAAACTTTATAATAATATGTAAATTACATTAAGACATTTATTATGTATATTACGCATATATCTACTATGGTATTTTGAATGTGAGTAAGTACTTAATTAATATTGTGTATAAAAAATATATATATATATATATATATATATATATGTATACAGGGTGTAACTGAAAGAACTGACTTTTAGAATAACTTTAGTTCTAATTAATATTTTTAAAAATTTATTTTTTTGGTTTATTATTAAAAGATCCTTGCGCTACACGTACAATATAAAAAAAAATTTTTATTTTTTTTATAGTAAAAATAATTTAAATTTGATTAAATTTTTATTGGAAAAAATCAAAATAGCCAGTTTGTAAATTTGATTAAAAGAAAAATTTTGATGGTAAAAATATTTATCTAAGTCAATTAGAATATTTTTTAGAATTTTTTTAAATATCAATATTTTTTGCAAAAATTAACTAAAAAAAAAATAAAAAATGATGCTACTTAAACGTACAGCAAAAATTGTGAAAATTATATAACTAATAACTAATTTAAAAAATATACTCATTTCAGAAATAATATGGAAAATAATATTTGAAAGAAGTTATAACGCTCCAAATTAATTTATGCAAAAAAATATTGATATTTTTAAAAAATTCTAAAAAATAAACTAATTGATTTAGATAAATATTTTTATCATCAAAATTTTTCTTTTAATCAAATTTACAAGTTGACTATTTTGATTTTTTCCAATAAAAATTTAATCAAATTTAAATTTTTTATTTTTACTATAAAAAAAATAAAATTTTTTTCTTACATTGTACGTGTAAAAATTGTGTTAATTTTTATCAGGTTTCAACAATATAATATAGATATATCGATATTATATAAATACTGTTTTTAAAAATTGATTTTCCGGGGCATGCTGACATCAAACAAATTCTGAATAGTGAATTTGGTCAAACAAATAACGTACTAATAATTATTGGTAAAAAAAAATTCGCTGAAAGTCCATTATTTCTTATGTGGGGGGGCTGGGGAAACGTTTCTGCAGCCCCCCGCACGGAAAACCGATTTTCCAAGGGGAACCGACATCAAACAAATTCTGAGTTTGGTCAAACAAATACAAACAAATGACGTACTAAATGTTGGAAAAAGAAAATTTGGGAAAAGTCAATAATTAACGGGGTGGGGGGCTGGGGAAACGTTTCTGCAGCCCCCCGCACGGAAAACCGATTTTCCAAGGGGAACCGACATCAAACAAATTCTGAGTTTGGTCAAACAAATACAAACAAATGACGTACTAAATGTTGGAAAAAGAAAATTTGGGAAAATTGATATGTGGGGGGCTGGGGAAACGTACGTCGCTCCACCCACTCCATTACTCCATTTCATGTCCCTTTTTGTTCCACCAACTACTTACTAAATGAGCCTTTAAGGCGTATGATGCATAATGCCAATCTGGACCCCACTTTATCTTTTAATTAGCTCTGTCATATTTATTATTATTTAAATGCATATGTATATTTTTAATATTATTGTTATTAATATTATTAATATTATTATTTTTTGTTATTTTTTTTTCTTCTTCTATTTACTTTTCTTTCTTTGTAAACCATTTTATTACCAGTTTTCTATGTAAAAAAAGGGCCTAGCCCGTATATTCCAATAAATAAATAAATAAATAAATAAATAAATAATAATATAATGGTACTCGGCGAATCATTAATTATAAAACATCTTACGGAATTCACTTATCGTGAATTAGTTTTTTTACAAAAGTGATAATCTGTAAAATGGCCGTTAATATTATTATTATCTCTTAACTAGCAGAAATACAGCGTAATATATCTACATTATATTTATTTATTTGTGATATAGATAATAGATATTATTTTATTAAGGTCAGTTTTCGTTTAAGAATTGGATAACATAAACGACCATAGTGACATGCGATTTCAGTTGACACCGTATATTAAAATTATTCTCAGATGTAAAAAAAAAAAAAAAACGTAACACATGCTTACCTTTATAATATTGTATAATTTAGCAGGGATTAGGGAGCTTAAAAAGATATGCGAGGATTAGTGAGTAAGTTATGAGTGGTGGAGCGTTGGGGTACTTTAAAATTAATTAAGGATAGTAAAGTTGGGGAATCAACACTACCATCTAACAGTCCATTCAAGAACTTGCTAGCGAGGCTAGATTAAGCTGAATAGCAACTGGGGAATAATCATGAGGTGGAGATTTGATGCCTAACAGGAAGCTTGTAAATCGCAAGAACCTGCGCTGTACCCTTTCGACCTGGCAAGCATTGTCGGCAGTATGGGGATCCTAAACAATGGCACCATATTCAATAATTGGCCGGACTAACGAACAGTATAAAACTTTCAATGACGAAGTTAGGTTAAGGTCCTTTGACAATCTCATTATTATACCCAACATTCTTAGAGCTTTGCAACAAGCCATTTCAATATGAAGGCCCGGGTCAAGGTTACTGGAGAGTTTGAACCCAAGATCCATCGTAAATCCATCACAGCGAGAAATTATTGATTCATTGATATGATAGGAGAACGTTAATGGAGAGCGGGTTCTAGTAAACGTCATGGCTTTACACTTACCTAGGTTCAGTGACAAACCTAATTTATCAAAAAGAGCAACAAATCTATCTAAATCACTTTGTAGATTAAGACTGTCTTCAATGCAGTTTATTTTCATAAAAAGCTTGATGTCGTCCGCGAAACATAAAACTTGACAGTGCTTTATTATTGTTATTGCATTAATAATATGCATTAAATTACTGCAGACACAAAAAAAAAATTAAAATGAATAAAACACATCATTGTAAAATTAATGCATTCATCGCTCCGCTCAGGATAATAAAAAAAACATAAAATTAAAATTGGTTTTAGAAAAATGTCTTTCAACTGGCTTAAAATAACCAGGTAATATCAGACTTATGTGATTTTTATTTATGAAAAAGTTTAAGTGATATCATTTTAGTTTTTGGAGCCATACAAAATTGTTTAGGTACCCTTTTATTGATAACTACTATACCTACCTCCCTCAAGAGGACTTCACATCACTGTATTTTGGGCACAATACATGTTTCCGTGGAATAACTTAATGTAAATTACGGAAGCTAAATTAGGAATATAGATTCCTCGTACAGCAACCAAAAATTTATTTCATAGCATTCACAGATATACTTAGGTAGTGCAATAGCGTCGGATTTTTTTTCAATAGGAATCATTCTTATAAATCGAATAATTAGGCAATAAAAACCATTTTTCTTTTTTCTTATTTACGAATTAAAATTATATAATATACATATAGGTATATTTAAAAATTATTATGTTATTACACGATACACTGATCAAGGTATTTTGTATGTACCCAAGCAGAAGGCATTTCAAATAGTAAACTAGGTATTTGACTATACTTTTTGTATAAAGTGTACTGTGCATTTAATATTTTAACAATTATTACACATTACAAACTTCTCTTCAAACAGCTTGGACGACAGTAGAAAAACAATTATTGAGAATCTTCGGCATCAAATGTTATGGTCACTCCTTACTCGTTAGCACACAAATTCTCAAAATAGGTACTTTAAATTGTAGTATTATTGTAAGTAAAGTTATCATAGTATAGCCAGAATATGTAATCAGACGCTGTGACGACCGACGTTGTGACAACTGATCTCGGTATCGGGAATGACAAATTAAATTTTAGAAGTGCGATAACCTTTCCAGGGTTTCCTTGCCATCGAGCTTGACCGATTGACGTTGGTGCATACATATTATTTAATATAATATAATATTGTTGTTTTGTTTTATTACAAGATCTCCATACAAAATATTATTTTGTATCAAAATTTTAAGCTTTTTCACCAAGCCTAAAAAATTCTATATTATGAACAAGTAATATTCTTATATTAATTGTACCTATAAAATGCTTGATATTTGTTCAAATATTTTGAAAATTACAATGTACATTTCGTAGAAAACGGTAATTTATATAATTATTATAATTATGTTGGAATGTTCAAAATTTCTATGGTTGATCATTTTTTGATTATCAACAAAATTACAAAAATTGTTAAGTTACAAGAAAAAAGCTAAAATCGATTGAGTAAAGAATAATTTTAATGTTTTAACATCCAATTTTGTAAAAATTAGAAAATCCAACGTATAAAAAAATAATTATGACAATGAAGTTTTTGAATTAATTTTATAAGATAAACCTTGTTTTAAATGTTGAACCATCATATTATATTCAAATATAAAATTGTATGAATATTTAACATTTTTGTGGTTTTGACTAAAATTGCCAAAATTTGAACTTCAAACGCTTTAATCTCCAAAACGTGATCCATCCAAAAAACGCCTATTTTTTTTCCTTTATTTAAAATTCACAATCTGTACAAATCAACACAATAGGTTTTATTATGATAATAAGGTTACTTATGCCATGTTGTGCATGGGTTACAGGCTAACGAGTGAGTTCCTACTCACAAGTTTTTTTGCTTCCCATTATACCTAGTGACATTGTACTATAGTTAGGTTTGTTTTGTTGTTGTTATAGTTGTTACATGATGTTAAATATTTTATTATTTATGAGGCTCAAGTTAAAAGATATAAATTTGGGGGTTAGTTAATAATTGGGGATTTTCATTCCTGACGTCGAATTAAAAATATTATTCATCGACTTGTCATGGTTTTTAGTGCTTGGATCATGATGCGTAATATAGGTAAATAAAGTCGGTCCCGGATGTCAATGCGACCGATCGTCTTATTAATCTGACCGTATAACAAGTATTCGCCGATAAAATATGTTTTCGATCGAACCGATTTATCCTATGAATTACCGAATCTAGACGCATCTACCTCACTGTCGCACGTGGTGCATGTTTTTCGTCAGTATCGAAAATGATACCGAATCGTTTTCCGAGTGTATCGATTATATAAGACCAGTTATACCGTCTGTACATTGTTATATATTAGGTAATTATATTAAAATATAACTACATATTGTGACAATACATAAATACAGTACAGTGTGCTACTTACAGATAATTATATGCCTATTGTGCGGTCGAGTAAATGCCAAAACCATGTGGTATAAAACGTATCATTTGATCGTATATAACTCGTCAATATATTCGGGTGCTTCGTATAATGCAGTCATTGTAATCGCGTAGTATATAATATAACATTATACGACATTAGTTATTATTTATTAATAACATAGTACGTAGCTTTTGATTTATGTCATTTTTGTAATAATTATTAAATTATAATACATGTTCTGTACGAACCGTCGTCGTTGTCTGAAGGTCACGGCGACTCACGAGTATTAGGTACCTACCTACTTATATAAAGTTCCAATAAACCACAAAAGGCGCGGATGCGGTCGCGGACGCAGTCTCAAAAAGAATCCGCGTCCGCGCGCGGCTAAACCGCTCCGTGTGTAACCAGATTAAGATTGACTCGTAGTCAAATTTTGTTGATTTTTGCAATCAGTTTATTCGCTTAACTATAAAAACAGCGATTTGCACAGCTGTATATACCCATGTTATACCTCTATATTTAAAATAATTTATAGAATGTAATAGTGAGTGTAATATGTATATTATATGTGAATAATGTTTAAATATTATGTTGATACATAATATTATTATAAATGTATAAACAAAAAAAAAACATTTTCCCATACACTCCGAACATGTCTTTTTTACAATTTCCTTAAAAAAAATCACGCTGATAATATCGTACACTAACAATACTACACAAATATAAGTCATTTTACCAATTACCGGTGATTTACATAATATATTTAATATGTAAGGTAGGTTGTAGTATGATGTTCCAGGTGTCTATACTTACTCCCTCACTCCCTACACCGAAACCCACACCGAGGAAGCTTCCCCCCCTCCGGAGCGCAGCACTCATTGTGAAAGTCCCGGCGGGCGCCACCTACGAGGACACAGTCAGGTCCCTGCAGCAGTCGGGCGTCAACCCTGACGACTACGGGGCAACAATCAACGGGATCCGCAAGACCAGAGGGGGCGATGTCATGGTAGACCTGGGCAAGAGCATAAAGTAAAGGGAAGCTGCGGCTCCCTTCCTAAAGGCTCTGACTGACAAAGTCGCCGGTGTCCAAGCCTCTGTGACTCAGTCTGGAACAAGCGCAGATATGGAGGTCATCGACCTGGAATCCACCTCAACTGCTGACGCAGTTCTGGCCGCGGTCAAAAAAGCCATTCTTGAAGCGGGCAAAGGAGACGCCAAAGTAGATGCTGCTTGCGGCGACATCTCTGTCACCTCCATGTGGAGACTCACAAATGGTCAGCAAGTTGCGAAGGTCAGAGTACCCAGATCGGTGAAACCCACAGAGGTCAGTCGTGTCAGGGTCAGCTGGACGAACTGTCGCTTCAGAATCCGTCGCCCAGAAGCCATCAGGTGCTTCAAGTGCCATGGCTTCGGGCACACTCAGGGCAGATGCTCCGGCCCTGATATTAGTGACTCCTGCCGCAAATGTGAGGACAAGTCCCACAAGGAGAAGGAGTGCCTAACCTAACCTAACCTAACCTAACCTAACCTAACCTAACCTTTCTGGCTGCACTGAAGCTGGGTCCTCACAGACCTGGGTCCGCTGTCTGTGGCGCCAAGCGCGCAGCTGAGTCCTGGCGCTCAAACAATTGATTAAAAAAAAACATTGATTAAAATGCGGCAAATGGGTGAAGCTCAGTACGGGATACGAGAGTGACGGGCTCCGGCCGGCTCGCGAATGAGGGGCGCAACAGCACGAGTATACAGGATGGCGGGCTACCGCCGAGCGCCGGTCCGAGAAGAGGACTCAACCTCTGAGCGAACAAATCATGTTAAAGTGGGAGCGTAGCTTGGGCACGACCTGGCTATGCTCCTGTGGCCGGTTGTTAAAAAAATTTTTAAAAAAAACATATTGTGAGGCATCAGTTGTGTACATTTTTCATTAAATAAACGATGCTACATGAGAGTTAAGCAATGTGAAAACAGTTCGGTTCCCATGTAGTGATTATATTCGGAAAAAAAAAAGTTATAGTTGTATATATACAAGGTGTAATGGGAAGACCTTGCGGGTGGTTCCTTGCCCTCCAAAAACGAGATACCGTTTTCCTCCACTGTCCATTTTCCACCACAAAATAAAGTTGGTTTCCATTTTCCTCCACACTATTTTAAACTAAAATTATATCTATTTTCCTCCAATATTTTAGCCAGTAGTGTAGTATTACGTTCCGTATTATAAAGATAGAGTAAGGCGAGGATAACATTTTTCTTATCGGTTGATGATTACATTCTGATATCGGCTATCTATATCAGCTATCGATTAAGCCTAATAAATATTTAAAATTTTTTTTAGATAAAATGTAAAGTCACTTGCACTACACGTATAATAGAAATAAATCATTTTTTTTAATTCCAAAAATTTGATTTAGAGTTCTTATGTAAAAATTCATAATAGTCAATTTGATAATCTGATTATAAGAACAATTTTTATGGTAAATACATATTTTATCTTAGTGAAGTAGTTTATTTTTTAGAATTTTATAAAACACCAATATTTTTTTGAGTAAATTCATTTAGAACCTATAATAACTTTTTTCAAAATATTAGTTTTGAGAATTTTTCGACATTAGTATAGTTCTTAAATTATTTATATAAATAATTTGTACAATTTTTGTCATAATATGTGTAACTCGGTTTAAGTAGTATCATTTTTTTTTTCAGTTTTTTTTTATTAAATCCTGTATTTATATGGTTATACAGAGCGATTCACCAAGCATGTTTTTAATTTTTCTTTAATACCTAAAAATGTTATTAAAATTCTGATTTTTGGAATTTTTGAATGTAGGTAACCTTATTTTAACTACTACTTAGGCTATTTTTACAAATTATTAATGTCTATGGATTAATAATAATCAATTTCAATAAAATCAATTTCAAATTAAAATAGCCCCTATAACTTAAGAACCCATTATCATGGACATTACCCTTAGTACAGAAATTTAAATAACTCAAAAAGTAAAAAACTACTCGTACGAACTTTAGTTCCGATGCGTCAAAATGTTTAGTATATACTAGATAATTTACAATATAAAAGTTATTAGGGTACTAATTTAGAAACAGAAGTTTGAATCTACACTAGAGTATAAGACACTAATTTATAATTACACAAAATCATCACAAGATTTTTGAAACTATGGTATGTAAGTATATAAAAAAATTCAAAAATTAAACTTTGAATAATTGCATTATTGAAGAAAAAGGGGATGAGCAGGTTCAGTGATTCACCCTGCAGTATATATAAAATAAAATACAAAATCGTTTTTTCTAACAGATAATATTATAATAGAATAGAATAACATAATATGAT
>CARXXK010001257.1:0-41405 GCA_949089665.1 Macrosiphum euphorbiae | reverse complement strand
CCCTTACAAAAGTATTGTTCACATTGTCTGTGATCCCCAAGAATATGTAAAAAACTATTTGTTATATCTTTTCGTAAACCTGGTAGAAATAAATAAATGTAAAATATTAATTAAAAAAGCGGGTAAGTGGATGTCGCTCTGCTGCACAGTAGGTTACTACATAGTGGGTCGCTATAATGGATGGTGTTACATTTGAATTCAATGATATATCATTGTATATACGAAAAACGATTCTGAGCGGAGACGGTTTGTCGGTCTAGCATATTTTATAAATTTATAACTAAAAATCAATTTGCAGACATTCGAGATTTTGTCGTCCAAATTTTAACTTAAAATGTCTACGAACAATTATAATTGAATTATTAAACTGAAAATTTTTAAATTTTGTTGGTGTATACAAAATGGTTATCTTAACAATTGGAGAAATTTTCAAATGTCTGCGATTATTTATTTTTGAATTACATAAAAATAAGAAATTCGTGTACGGAAAAAACGAGGGAACACCCAATGTCTAATTTCAAACGCTCATGAAAATTTAATTTGACTTTCGGTATTTTTTTTTCTTTAGAAAGGTAGGAAAACTTATGGAGAATCTCTTGTCAAATTTTCAAATCTTAGACACTATTCAAAAAAATTTTATGAATTTCTAAATAAAAAAAACTGTGAAATTTCGTGATTTTTACGTATTTTTTCAAATTTCTAACTTTAGACGCTAATAAAAAAACAATCAAATTATTACACTCAACTTTTTTTTTGATTTTCAACTAAAACAAGAAACCCGAAAATTTATTATGCTTATAAATAGCTCAAAAATTGTCAAAGTATTTTGAAAATTTGGGGGTGTCAATGAGATTGCATATATAAACGTTTGGTGAAAATTGCATGTCTTTATGCATTATTTTTTTTGTTTATTTTACTCCCTCAAAACGTAGTGATGACAGACAAAAAAAAAACACATCATTGTAAAATCAATACATTCATCGCTCCGCTCAGAATCTAAAATTATTGTACTCGAAAAATACGTAGGTACCAACCAACCAAAAACCTAATAGAATATGTTAAAATTACAAACCAAATATTTTTTGAGCTTCTGTTTGATTTTCCAATTTATTTCGATACTCAATTGCTTTAGTAATAGAACATCTAAATCGTAATTGGTTTCTTTTTATATGGTGCCTCAGCTCAATGGGGTAATTAGTATTTTTTATCATTGCAGGTAATTTGGTTCCGTGTGTCATTTGAAAACAAATGATTTCGACATTCAATTTTCTGTACTAATAAATTTGGTCCATATTAATTCTCGTAACCGTTTGGTGACACTAGAATCACCATCGCCTAAAACCCAATAATTATCATTAGAATTTGAAATATTTTTATACAATTCATGTTGTAATTTATAATTACAGTATTTTGAATATTGTTTTTTTTATATATTTATTTAATGTTTAGTTTAAATACATATTTACCAATTAATTTGTTGAATTTAAGACCATGTATTTCTACACTTCGTCTGAAACCTTCAGCTATTGCGTCAGCTTCCATACTAGTTGCTCCTTTGGTCCAATTTAAGAAACATGTATGTTTAGGTACAGTTGTGTTTGTATTAGCAGGTCTTTGACATACAACACAATAACGATTTCGTATGCCAATAAACAAAATTTTTTTAGATTTGTAGCCTATTATAGTAGCCTAAAAACAAACATTAATCTATCAAAACAAAATTGATTTTTGTTTTATTTAAGCTATTATTCACTTACAACTCCAGACAATGCATCATATTTTGTTTTATATGATCGTTTTGACCATTGTCCGTTAGCGACCACCGTCATCATCAACACAGTTTGTTTCAAGAGCATATTTCCTTTCCTCCTCTCCTGCGAGTTTCATCTCTTGTAATGCAGCATTGTGTATTGTATCACCCATTTTGGAGAGAACTAAGCTGTATGTGGTGTTTGACATACAAGGAATATCTATTGATGCTGATAATTCCGATAGCTGTGTATATCCAATACCAGCTGCAACTCTACCACTAACAATTGCTTCATTTATTGGAATGCATGAAGGAGAAACCTTTTCTTCCGAATAAACAATTAATTGACAGTTACACATATCACATAAAAACTTGAACAAAGACCTAAAACCATTTTGCTTTTCGGCTACGAATTGCATGTCTAAAAAAGTACAACCAAAACCACCTATGTGTCGACTTTTTTTAATTTGCTTGAATATAAACATGATATCAACAATGCGTCTACCAAATCCTGTTTTAAAATATTCCTGAATATCAAAAATAATTTTAAAAAAATCAATTATTATTTATTGCTTTTACATGGGAATTTAAGACTCACTCTTCACCATGATTTTCTTTAGCGATCTTGTAAGAATCGACCTCATTAATCTCATCTACACCACTTATTTCCAAACTATTTTGATTATACTGAGGTGTTATAGTATGTTCGATATTAAGGCAGCTATATATTACATGTTTAAAAACAAATTTTTTTAAAATACCTAAATTATATTTAAAATGAACCAATATTAATTTTATTTGAAAATTTAAAACTTACTGTCCACTATGATTTTCTTCAGTAGTCTCGTAAGAATCACCATCATCAATCTCATGTACACCATTAATGTCTAAACTATTTTCATCATGTTGAGGTGCAATAGTATTTTCAATATTGGGGTAACTATATAATATATTATATACATTTAATAATAAACTTTGAAAATACATTGTGTTTTATATACATTTATATAAACGTGTTGCCTGTATAGGGTGTCGAGTGACTCAGTTACACAGCATATTTTAACATACAAAGTACGTGGCACTAGTGCCCTCCTGCAGTTATAATTTAATGCAGAGGCAAACCGCTTGATCACTTCACCGTACCACCTAAAAGTTTGTGGTGGGTGTCATTTTAATAGGTGGTACTTGGTCTTGGTAACTAGTAAGTAGTAGGTAATGTGAAAATGTTAATAATAATTATAATATTTTGACAAATTATTTAACTACAATACGATTTGCAAATGTTCAATGATGAATTTCAAACCAAAATTTCAACGCTAATAATAAAAAATTGTATTCAATAACTTTAGATTTTTTTTTAATTGTAATAAGTACAATTTATAAGAAACCTTGTATTAATATTTCAGGATTTAATCTGTTACATCAACATTTCTAGAAAAAAAAAAAACAACGCATACTTATTAGTAGGTATTCTAAGCTGAGCGGAGCGATGAAGTGTATTGATTTTACAATGATGTGTGTTTTTTTTTTGTGTGTCTGTCATCAGTCATCACGTTTCGGGGCAGTAAAAAGGCTCCGATTTTCTCGACCGGCAACTTTTCTGACAGGAAAGTGAATCAAGTTGGTACTTTGAAGGGGTCAAAAATAAAAAATTTTCAATACTTTTTAAACGCAGCGTGAAAAACAAACAAAAAATTAAGGAAAAACCGGAAATTTTTACGCAACGCCCTTTTTTGGAAAAATGGATTTTTTTTTTGGTGTAACACACAAAATAATAACCGTAGGTACATGAAATTTTCATAAAATGTTTATATTTGCAACTTCAATACACCATCAAATTTTCAAAATATTTCAACTTTTTTTGAGCTATTTATAGGTATAATACATTTTCGGTTTTTTTAATATTTTTTTGCAAACGTCGATAAAAATTTTTTCCCTTTTTACGACTTTGTTTACCTATTATACAACTGCTGCACATGAATTCGTCGTCCTTGGCCGAACATACTATTTCGTGTTTCGCCAAACAACTTTTTACGTACTGTAAATTCTGATGTGCCATGCGCTCGTGCCAAACAGACAACCTGTTTTCGACGGCTACAGTCGCGTACCCGTTTGTCGGTAATTCGACCTTGATGTTTAACTCAAACAACCTTCCGCATCTCTTACCTGAGCATACGGGTTTTCCCTGTTTAGTTAACATACACGTCTTACTATCTGACGTCATTACTAAATCTTTATCCATCGCGGCTCCGCACGAAAATAAATTAAATTTTAGTCCTGGCACGTGCAACACGTTTGCCATGTAATTTTTATTCCAATTACCGTTTACGTATGATAATATATTAATATTACCTCTACCTGCTGCATACAGATTTGTCCCATCACCTATCGTGATTTGTTGCGTGTTGTCCAGTGGTTCATAACTTGAAAACCACTCTCGATTTGCCGACGCGCCCGAGTCTAGTACCCACGCATCTGTTGCAATATTATTTATTCTTGACTCGCTTACGAATGCGTTCAAGTTCGCACCTATAGTACCGGTTTTACCACCGTGTACACTTTGTAGAAAATTTCTACAGTCTCTTTTATAATGACCTAGTTTACCACAGTAATAACACTTAATATTACTTTTATTAGTTAATTGATTTTTACCTTTTCCATAATTACGACTGCCGTTTCTTCCATCAGATCTGTTTTGAAATTTGGCCGGAAATGCACTCGATTTTTCTTGTTCACCAACTTCACCTTTGATCTGGATAACCCGTGATTCTTCAATCAACAATCGACTAGTCAAATTATTTATATTTTTACTTCCCGTTGGGACTGAATCCCAAGCACTGTAAAAATGATTATATTCTTTTGGTAATGTCATTAGTATTTTTGTCATAACCATGTTATCCGTAACTGGTTCACCCGCTACTCTCAGTTTCCTTCCTAAATTGACCAATTTAGAAATATGCGTCGACATGTCATCTGTCGACTCCTTTGAATAACTGAAAAATTGTTGTTAAAGCAAATGTAAACTTGCCTCAGACTTCTGCTCGTAAATACTCAGCAGTTTCTCCCACATTTCCAATGCAGTCTCGCAGTTAATCAAATATTGTAATGGACCATCGTCCACTGAGGTAACTATTATTTTCTGACATTTACCGTCTGCTTTTATCCAAGCGCTAGTATGCCTTTGCCAACGTGCTTTGGCTTCCTCGTCGGTCTCTGCTGCTGACTTTTTTATAGGTAGACTTGGTTTCGTCCATTCACCTGAAACTATCTAACCTACTTCCAAGGTATTTAGAATGACCTTCATCTGGAACTTCCATAACGACCAGTTTTCCGCACATAATTTTGTTATCTTCACCGTGTCTTCCATGACCGATGGTTTCCCGTATACTTTCCTGTATAACAATTTATAACAAAACTTTACCTATGTACACTGTTCCGTCGTTTTCCGAAATCCAGGATATCTCCGACTGGTTGTAGTTTTCTGCGTTAATACAAATATAAAAATACTTCGATCACGAATCCACTAGACTGTTTGTCTTGGTTATTGACTGGGCCCATAACCTGTTGAAAGTGAAGCTTGACGGACTAATGATGTTAGCATTAATATAATAAGTAATAACACGACAATATGATTATGTATAAGTATAATATATAATAACGTACAACTGGACAATTAAACTGTGACGACGCCTGTGCAAGTGAATATTACATACATCAAAGGCCCTATATATATGCACGACCGAGGTCATGTTACATCCGTAAAGAGAGTGAGTCATATGCTCGTACATAACTAGTTACTATTTTGTACACACGTGTCAAGGCTGACTACATATACTACATATTAATTGTATATTTCAACAATATAATATATATATATATCATATTATATCTAATTTTAGTATTTGATATTTATAAATAGTGGCTTTATTTTTCAATAATTGTTGGAATTTTATTTCTTATATTTGTTTCGGGTATTTAAAAACAATGCAACTGTGTTAGGCAGCTATTAGCGCTAAGCAGAGAGCGTGCGCCGACATAATTTATGTCAAGTCATGGTAACATTCAGTACGACAGTCGGTGGAATAATAATATATCTCTCCCGAAACTACGGAGCGCGGACCCAGCCACGAATATAATGGGAGTGACTGCAGCCTGCCGCGACGGCGGCGAGACGGCACACAACGACATCTCTTGAGCGTTGTATGTGTTTCACTTTTACTGTAGGGTCCTCTTAAGGTGGCTGGAGCTTGATATGTTTTAAGGAGTAATATTTTGGCATTTCATATTGTTCAGTCAAGAGGCTCCTACAATATTGGTGGTCGGCCCCACTGACTACACCAACGTATTGGACACTTGTAAATACAACCTATTGTTATGCGACCACACTAATTATACGCACATTTTGGAGAAGTATGGCAAAGCACATACCGGAATTATTTATTTTCTATTAAATACAGATATTATAAACATATTGTATTAACTGGTAAAGACGTCTCCTTAACCAGCCATAAGAAATAAGAATACACAACAGAAATTAATGACAATAAACTCAATAAAGGTAATAACTAATAACGGTGTTATCAATACACCCGATGCCTGACGACAATAATAATAATAATAATAATGATAATACAACGATAATGATTACGCGACTCCGACGACCAGCTGGGCTCGGTGAAGAAACGACGTTGACAATTCGGCTTTATGGTGTACTTTGGAGCAGTTGACGGCGACAATAGGTCTACCAACGATACGACGACCGACGAACAGTGATCCACAGGTCACGAATACACCGACACGCGGGTTTTACTCGTCCACACTACGACTACCAACACACGTACCGTGACGAGGCGCACCGCGTCAATCGAAACAGCGGAAATACGGCCTACCACGAATCCAGAAAACAACATTTACAAGAGTCGTACACAAGGGACAGGGCCGTCGCATAAAAGCCGATACCGAAGCAAACGGAACGCAAGACGATGACGACAATGACGAAAGGAGCAACGACGGGCCGTAATCCGGCAAAGGTCGTGCGTCCAACTAACTAGCTCAAGCAGTTACGGGGTCTACGGCAGACGTGCGTTATCGGCGATAGCATACTAGACGGACGGAGGGAACGGCACGACCGGTTCATAGAAGCTTTGGATGGACGTCGACTACGGCGCTCGAACATCCTCCCCCAATGAAAAGCCCTGGTTTTCATGAGACATGGTGGACGCTGGAACATTGAAGATTGAGGACCAGCAATGGTCGTGGAGCCTGACATTGGTACGGAACAAAACAATAAAAAAAATAATACAATATCTCATAAGTTTGAGATTATAAATAATATAAGTGATGACATCTTTAACAAAACATAATAAGTAGTAACATAAATAAAATTCAAAAATTTAACAATTAACTTGGTTTGCCAGGGTGTGCCCTGAGTATAATTGATGTGGTCACCTGACAATAAAGAATGGCTGGTGAGCAGCAGACAGATACCAATAAATAAAATAACGCAATTGCCCTGAACATAGCAAGCACACTAAAACAATATGGGAGACTAACTTACCCGAACTCAAAGGAGCAACTATTCTGTGGGCAGCAGCACCAATTTTACAACTGGTCTGGTAAGCTCACCCTGGGCCGTCAACACTCTAGCTACACGCACAACGCCATCAGCTCCAGGCATGACACTCAAGACCCGACCTAAACGCCACGCCGTAGGAGGGCTCTGGTTGTCTTTAATTACAACCATGTCTCCATCTTTGAGGTTAGGAACATTGTTTGTCCATTTGGTTCGTGCCTGTAATGAACACAGGTATTCACTGGTCCACCGACGCCAAAACGACTGATGAAACTGATGAAGTAACTTCCAACGATTGACAATTTTCCGGCTGTCCTCGGGTATATGACGTTCAGGAACAGCGAGCAGAGGTTGTCCAATTAAAAAGTGCCCCGGAGACAAGTAGTCGAGATCAAGAGGCGACGATAACATCGGAGTGAGTGGCCTCGAATTTAAGATCGCTTCGATACGGCATAAAATGGTAGACAGTTCCTCGAGTGACGGATTATGACTACCCATGACACGGGTTAGCAAAGTCTTAAACGAGCGTACTGCAGCTTCCCACAATCCACCGAAGTGCGGAGCACTTGGTGGGTTGAAAATCCATGTACACGAAGAGTGGGAAGAAAGTCTGTGATGATTTTCCGGATTGTTCACTAATTGACGCAATTGTTTTGACGCTCCAACAAAATTGGTCCCGCAGTCTGAGAATATTTCGTGCGGAAGACCACGTCGCGCAACGAAACGATCGAGTGCGGCCAAGAACGCATCGGTAGTCAAGTCCAATACTATTTCTAAATGCACCGCCTTCACGGCCATGCATACAAATACAGCGACATACACTTTATATTGTCTTGCCTTCCGCAAGCGGCATTCGCGCATTGGCAAGGGACCAGCGTAGTCAATCCCAACACGGGAGAACGGTCGGCAAGCTTGAACACGTACCGCGGGCAAATCAGCCATGAGGGGAGTTTGAGTTTGAGCAATTGCTCTGACGCATATGGTACATGAACCAATGACTTTCCTGATCACACACCGCACAGACGCAATCCAAAATTGACGAGCGATTAAAGCTGTTATAACTCTAGGTCCCGAATGGCACGTCACAAGGTGCCAATGCCGGACAATAAGTAACGAAAGATAAGATGTCTTTGACAGTAATATTGGCTGCTTTTGAGCTTCTGTTAAATCAGCATGTGCCAAACGACCACCGACACGGATCAAGCCACAAGGATCAATGAATGGGCGGAGCACAGCAAACGTTCGAGGTGGCGCTTGATCATGCTGCAAATTGTGTAGCAATTTCCCCAGTGTCTGTAATTGAGACGCTTTGACAAGAACTGTTAGGGAATCAGTTAATTCCGATTGACATAGAAAGGCATTGGAGTACGTCTTACCTTGACATGATCCAATAAAACGACGCATCCATGTGACGACTCTAAGCATGTTGGTATATGAAGAAAAACGTGAGAACCATTCGCCATCAGTGTTGAGATGCACAGCTAAGGAAACGCCCTTTGTTTCAGGCAGCTCTTCTAAGGACATTATACAAGGCGAAAGGTCCCAGGTATCGTCAGAATTACGTAAAAATTTAGGCCCATGCCAATACAGGGGGAGTTGCATAAGGGCTGAGGGCTGCATTCCACGCGAGGCACAATCAGCCGGGTTATCATCAGTACGTACATATCCCCATTTACACGATGGTAAAAGTTGATGCACCTGGTGCACTCGATTAGAGACAAATATTTTGAACAAAGAGTGTGGATTGATCAACCAAGACAAAACTATTTGTGAGTCAGACCAGGCAAAAACATTAGTGATAACGAGTTGATGGTCAAGTGTCACTTTGACGCGAGCCATCCATCGCGCCAATAGAACAGAAGCAGACAATTCAAGTCGAGGTATAGTGATCTTCTTCATGGGCGCCATTTTCGTCTTGGATCCTAGAAGGGAAATGGAGACGGATCCATCTGGCTGAATCAAGCGAAGATAAACAATTGCTGCGTAGCCTTGCTCTGAAGCATCACAAAAACCGCAAAGCTGGACATGGGAACCATTTTTTGTAGCCAGAAAACGCGGAATCTTGACTTTAGTCAATGTATGGAGATCTTGGACAAAGATTTTCCAATCCTCAGTCAAGTCGGACGGAAGTGGCGCATCCCAAGCTAATCCTGCCTTCCAGATTTTCTGCAATATATGCTTGGCATAGAAGATTACTGGAGCGATAAGGCCAATTGGATCGAATATTCTGGCAATGGTTGACAGAACGGCGCGTTTGGTCATGACATCACACGAAGAAGAGACTTCAAAACCAAAAGTATCTTCGGAAGAGTCCCAATTCAAACCGAGAACCTTGACCAATCCCGCCTCAGGGTCATCGAACTGTAAGATCCTTTGGACACGATCCTCTTGTGGAATAGTAGCCAGAATCTGTGGATCATTACTGGACCATTTTTTCAGCTCAAAACCAGCGGTACTCAGAACAGATTTCAAATCAGATTTCAATGTCAACAGTTGGCTTGTGCTATCGGCGCCAACGCAAATATCGTCAACGTAAGTTTGGTGAGTTAGTGCCTGTTTGACACCTGGAAACTCTGCACAACAATTGTCGGCAAGGTCCTTCAGAACTCGCAACGCTAGGTAAGGAGCACAGTTCACTCCGTAAGTGACCGTGTTCAGTTGGTACTCCTTAAGTTCGTCCAACGGTGACGCACGCCAGAAGATGTGTTGGTACTTCCGATATTGTGGAAGTACCAGTATTTGTCGATACATTTTACACACATCTGCTGTGAAGGTGAATTGGTGTACACGAAATCGGAGCATGATATCAACAATATCCTGCTGAAGCTTTGGACCAGTAAAAAGACACTGATTCAAGGAACGATTGGATGAAGTAGTGGCCGAAGCGTCAAATACCACTCGAATTTTACTGGTTGCAACATCACCTTTAAAAACAGGATGGTGAGGTATGAAGTAGTCACCAGGACTAGGAGCGAGAGACATATGCCCTAGTGATTCATAGTCACTCATAAAAGCTGAGTAGGCTTGATTCAAAGCTGGATTAGCTTGAAGTTTCCGCTCTAGGTTTTGGAATCGACGCAAAGCCATTTGTCGAGATCCTAAAAAACGTTCTTGCTTGCCGGATTCCATGAAGGGCAATGGGACCACGAATCGACCTCTATCATCACGCACACGTTCGGTTAAGTAGATAGTTTCACACTTGCCTTCATCAGTAAACATAACTGGAGCAGGGTCAGGTTCTTCGACACGCCAGAAACGTTCAACTAGATTCTCGAGTGATACCGTGAGTGAAACAACATTTGAACAGATTCGATCGGGCTCGTGATCAGGGACAGGGCCAATCAGAATCCACCCGAATAAAGAGCCGAATGCAGTGGGCAACGAATGGTCTATGACCACGCGTTTTCCGTCTAATATTTGGGAGAACACATCTGCTCCCAACAACAATTCAACAGGTGCTGGAAGATCAAAACTAGGATCAGCTAGAGCCAAATGCGAAAATCGGTGTTTACAGTGCTCGGGCAGATGACGAGACGGCATATGAGAAGTTATCGTGGGCAGGACCCAAGCTGTCACCTGGATTTTCGTATTATTATCGTACCGTGGTGCGATGGTACATTTTACCACACCGTTCAATTTAGGGACTTGAACACCGGAAAGACCCGTTATAGGTGCTGTCCATTTGGACCGTTTTAATCCCAGGCGATCCGCGCACGCCAAGGTCATGACACTGACCTGTGAGGCCGAATCGATCAATGCGCGGACTGGTTGAGCACGACCGCAGTAATCACGAACATGTATGAGAGCGGTCCCAAGTAAAACAGTTGGCCGATCTAGTGAACCAATGTGGACGGCTGGAGAATCGGTGGACGATGACGGCTTTCGTGACGCTTCAAAATCGCGATGAAGAAGAACATGATGATGACCCTTACACTTAGGACATGTCTTCGCTAGACATCGATTCGACCAATGAGTAGAATTCAAACATCGGAAACAAATTTTACGGTCCTTCGCCGCTTGATATCTATCATCCAGAGACATGTCAGAAAAGGTTACACACTTAACTGTAGAATGGTCGCCAGAGCAGAAAAGACATTTGGAAGTAGATGCGACCGGGGCTTGTGAAGACAACAAGGCAACTTTAGACTTTTTATTTTCAAGTCGATGAGTTGGTTTGGTTTTGTCCGGAGGTTGGTTGTAACTTCGCGCGTTACTCGATTGTGTGACAGTTTCTAAGACTGCAACACGTGACTTGACATAGGTGACCAAATCCGAAACCAGTGGAAATTCACAAGAATTAGCAGCCTCAAAACCTTTGCGCGTTGACAGCGATAGGCCACGAACAGACAAGGCGAACAGGATGAACTCCCCCAAATCAGGAATATTCAACGATTTTAACATGGCGACTTGATCGGAGAACAGGATCAGAAATTGCTTCAGTCCATCCAATGACTCCTGAGACTGAGACTGGACTGCAATAAGTTTGTCCACAATAAGTGACGCTAATTGTCTAGGTTTATCATACCGTTCAAATAATGTGGACCAAGCTAGGTTATAAGTATTTTCCGTAACCGCAATATTTTTAATAGTATAAAGAGCATCGCCCTTAAGACAGCCAAGGAGATAATAAAACCGGTCAATATTTGGCAGGTTAGGAATGTGACCCACTCTAGCAAGAAACCTATCGCGAAAAACAGGCCATTCGATCAAATCACCACTGAAAGAGGGTAACGGTATTTCTGGTAGACGGGATACTGAGGTGCTACCAGGCACATTATGTCTGGACCCATTGGCACTACCGTCCAGTGACACAGTTTCACTTTTAGGTGTGTGTTGTTCAACTACAGTTACAACACTAATGTATAGAGAACGGATCTCGGTTTCTAAGTGTGTAGAAAACTCAGATGTAAGGTCTAAATCCAATAATGCATCCAAAACAGCTTGATTATGTGACACAAAGGATGTCCATAAAGAATCCAGATCACCAGCAGCAATTAAAAAATTAGGTAACAGATCTAAATTATCATGGACACGAGCCGCCGTCTCAGCTAATGCCTTAATTCGGTTAATAGTACCTTCACGGTTAAGCAATGAGATAGTTTTAGCCCTAACTGCTAGTCTTTGCTCACGAGCAGCCTTTTCTTGGCTTGTCTCTACCATATTAATTCAGTATATATAAACTAAACAATATTTAAATATAAAAAACACTCACTTTACTATAATAATATAACACCAATGAGCAATAAGGTGGTATACAATGTGCATATACAGTAGTACTTAAACACAGTAAATATGTGAGCTGAAAGGGGAAGCAATCCCAATTGGTACCTACTACAACACAGAACACCTACCAAGAAAAGTATGTAACTAACAACCCAAAATCATAAACATGTACCTACTCACATAAAACAAAGGCACCCAACTCCATTCACTAGTGTCTTTCGCTGATGTGACTATACTATAAAATAAACCACGCTCTGCTACCAAATGTTCAGTCAAGAGGCTCCTACAATATTGGTGGTCGGCCCTACTGACTACACCAACGTATTGGACACTTGTAAATACAACCTATTGTTATGCGACCACACTAATTATACGCACATTTTGGAGAAGTATGGCAAAGCACATACCGGAATTATTTATTTTCTATTAAATACAGATATTATAAACATATTGTATTAACTGGTAAAGACGTCTCCTTAACCAGCCATAAGAAATAAGAATACACAACAGAAATTAATGACAATAAACTCAATAAAGGTAATAACTAATAACGGTGTTATCAATACACCCGATGCCTGACGACAATAATAATAATAATAATAATGATAATACAACGATAATGATTACGCGACTCCGACGACCAGCTGGGCTCGGTGAAGAAACGACGTTGACAATTCGGCTTTATGGTGTACTTTGGAGCAGTTGACGGCGACAATAGGTCTACCAACGATACGACGACCGACGAACAGTGATCCACAGGTCACGAATACACCGACACGCGGGTTTTACTCGTCCACACTACGACTACCAACACACGTACCGTGACGAGGCGCACCGCGTCAATCGAAACAGCGGAAATACGGCCTACCACGAATCCAGAAAACAACATTTACAAGAGTCGTACACAAGGGACAGGGCCGTCGCATAAAAGCCGATACCGAAGCAAACGGAACGCAAGACGATGACGACAATGACGAAAGGAGCAACGACGGGCCGTAATCCGGCAAAGGTCGTGCGTCCAACTAACTAGCTCAAGCAGTTACGGGGTCTACGGCAGACGTGCGTTATCGGCGATAGCATACTAGACGGACGGAGGGAACGGCACGACCGGTTCATAGAAGCCTTGGATGGACGTCGACTACGGCGCTCGAACACATATAACATTTATATTTAAGCTGTGTTACTGTGTGAGAAGTAAATGAATATTAGTGTGTGTAATTCGTAAAATTCATAATCGCGTTCTCGTTTCACCGGGCGGCTCACTGCCCGCATATCGACCACATTACGTATTCCCGGAACTAACGGCTTACAGTGATAATAGTATAGAATATAGATACTTTTCAGGTATCTGTGATTACAATTAGTGATTCACTGATTTTGCATATAGTAGTTATACAATATGATTTTTTTTAGTTAATGTTTACAAAACTGATAAAATACATTATAGTAGTAACGGGTTTACAAAATATTTATCGTTATAAAAAATATAAAATTATTTTATGTATTACTATAAAATAATTATAAAAAAAAAAAAGGTGGGTAAGTGGATGTCGCTATGCTGTAGAGTAGGTTACAAGTGGGTCACTGTATAATGGATGCTTTTAAATTTGAATTCAATGATACAATATCATTGTATAAGAAAAACGATTCTGAGCGAAGACGGTATGTCAGTCTAGGTTTAAGATAAATTATATACATATCTATGGTATTAAAAAAAATATTGACCTATAATAAATTCCAAATTAATCATATCACATTATCATTTATCACAATATCCATTAGGTTTAGGTAATTATGACACGTTATACATCAACATCAATAACAAACCCTGATACTATCATAGATAATATATAATAGTACACTTTAGAAGTTTCAAGTAGGTACCCACGAATAATATTATATAATCACAACAAAATAACTAGGTTTTTTAATATGTAATTTCGTCCAAATTTGAACATAAAATGACTATAAAAATAAACTGTGATTGTATATTTTTTAGATTTTTCGGTAAGAGAATTAACTACTTACGTGGAATCTTGTTTTAAATTTTCAATCCTTAGGTATAAAAAATGAACATTTTATAATTTATTAATTACGATGATTCATAATTTTCGAGATTTTGAAAAATTCTGTCAAAATGCGATGTTTAAATGCTTATAAAAAAAAAATGTGCCTATGTATTATATATATTTTTTCAACTGATATTGTAACAATATATCAGGAGCCTTGTATTCAATTTTTACACTTTTTAGCCCAACAGATAAAACTTTATTGGTATTCATAGAAAAAAAAACTAAAAAAAGGTGGGCAAGTGGGTGTCGCTCTGCTGTACAGTAGGTTACAAGTGGGTCATTGTATAATGGATGATATTAAATTTGAATTCAATGATATAATATCATTGTATAAGAAAAACGATTCTGAGCGGAGACGGTATGTCCTTCTAGGTATAAGACATATTATATACATATCTATGGTATTAAAAATTGACCTATAATGAATTCCAAATTAATCATATCACAATATCCATTAGGTACTTATAACGCATTATACACCAACAACAAACCCTGATACTATCATAGATATATATATAGTAGATTACTTTAGAAATTTCAAGTACCCACGAATAATATTATTCCACCACAACAAAATAACTAAAATCGTAATTCTTGGTTTAAATATGAAATTTTGTCTAAATTTGAAATTAAAATGTCTGTAAAAAATAAGTGTGTTTATATATTTTTTAGATGTTTTGGTTACAGTATGAATTATTTAAGAGAATCTTTGTTTTAAATTTTCAACTCTTAGTTATAAAAACTGAACATTTTATAATTTTTTAATTCCAACGATTGATGATTTTCGAGATTTTGATAAATGTTGTCAAAATTCCAACTTTAAATGCTTTAAAAAAAAAATCGTGCCTATGTATTTTTAAAATTTTTCAATTGATATTGTAACAATATATAAGAAAGCTTGTATTAAATTTTTGGCCCACCAAATAAAATTTTATTGACAATTATAAAAAAAAAACTAAAAAAATTGAAAACTGAAAATGTCCGTAAACAGCTCAAAAAGAGTCAAAATATTTTCAAAATTGTATGGTGTATAGGAAATGCTAATATAAACATTCAGTGAAATTTTCATGTATCTACAGTTATTCGTTTTTGAATTACAACAAAATAAGGAAATCGCTACATGAGAAATCGAGTGAAAATCCAATGTTGTAAAAATTTGAATTTCAAACGCTCATAAAAATTTAATTTGACTGTCCGGTAGAGATTTTTTTATTGATAAAGGTAGATAATCTTATAAGGAATCTTGTGTTTCATTTTCAAATCTTAGATTTAAAAAGAAAAATTTTTACGAATTCTTAACTCTAAATAATTTGCTAATTTTCGTGATTTTTCCATATTTTGTCAATTTTTGAACTTTAAATGCTTATAAAAAAAAATTGTGACTAAGGATTTTTAATATTTTTCATCTGCCTTTGAAACAACATATTAGGAGCCTTCTATTAAATTTTCAAGCTTTCGCAACCAACAAATAAAATTTTATTGATATTTTTAGAAAAAAATTAAAAAAAAATGGAAAATGAAAATGTCCCTAAACAGTTCAAAATAAATCAAAATATTTTGAAAATGTTATCGTGTATAGAAAATGCAAATATTAACAACCAGTGAAAATTTCATGTATATACGTTCATTTGTTTTAGAGTTACACCAATAACCAAAATCGATTTTTTGGAAAACCAATTTTGCGTAAAAATTCCCGTTTTTCCTTAATTTTTATGTTGTTTTTCCCGGCGCTTGTGAAAACTACTGGGAAATGTTTACTTTTGACCCCCCCAAAGTACCAACTAGATTCACTTTCCTATCAGAAAAGGTACTGTTGAAGAAAATCGAAGCACTTTTACTGTCCTAAAACGTGATGACAGACACAAAAATATAAAAATATAAATAAAAGTATAAATAAAAATATAAAAACATACATCATTGTAAAACCAATACATTCATCGCTCCGCTCAGTATCTAAAATTGAAAAATGAAAATGTCCGTAAACAGCTCAAAAGGGCCAGAAAAAATAAAAAATAAAATAAGGAAAAACGGTAATTTTTACGAAAAATCGATTTTGGGTGTCGGTGTAAGACTAAAAAAATTATCTTAGTTCCATGCAATTTTCACTGACTGTTTATATTGACATTTTCTATACTCTATACAATTTTCAAAATAATTCAAATATTTTAAAAGTATTTTCAATTTTCAATTTTTTTCGTTTTTTTTTTTTCTATAAATGTCAATAAAATTGTATTTTTGTGTGAATAAGCTTCAATGTACTCCTAATATATTGCTACAATGGCACTTAAAAAATAATAAGAATACATAATCACAATTTTTTTATAAGCTTTTAAAGTTCAAATTTTGACAAAATACGTAGAATCACAGCTATTAAAGTTAAACATTTTATAAATTTTTAACAACTAAAGAATTTGTAAATTTTCAATTAAACAAATTTTGTCAAAATTTGAACTTTAAATGGTTATAAAAAAAAATCGTGCCTATGTATTTTATTGACGTTTATAGAATAAAAAACTAAAAAAACGGAAAATTTCAAACGTCTATAAATAACTTAAAAATTGTTGAAATATTTTGAAAATTATATCAAGTATAAGAATTGATGAAATATATATTTGGTGTAAATTTCAAGTTTCTACAATTATTTGTTTATATATAACAACAAAATAAGAATAATAAATATCTAATATTTTAATTGAAATGCTCATAAAAGTTTAATTTGACTTTTCGGTAGAAATTTTTTATTTGATAAAAGTAGACAAACTCATGAAGAATTTAGTATAGAATTTTCAAACCTTAGATTTAAAAAGAAGAATTTTTATGAATTTCTAACTCAAAATTAATTTCAAATTTCCTTGATTTTTACGTATTTTGTCAAAATTCGAACTTTCAATACTTATTAAAAAAAATTATGACTATGTATTTTTAATATTTTTTAACTACTATTGTGACAATATATTAGAAGTCTTGTATCAAATTTTGAAGCTTTTTTACCCAACGAATAAAATTTTATTTTCTTTTATAAAAAAAAAACACACAACATAGTAAAATCAATACATTCTTCGCTCCGCCATTGGCGCAAAATGGGGGGGGGCTTGGGGGGGACTTAGTCCCCCAAGATTTCGGTCAAGTCCCCCCAGTTCAAAATCTAGTAATTAGTACTTATTATTATATTCTGTAGTACTAAACATGTATATATTTTAAAAACTTAACCAAATTACAAAATACAATTATTGAAAAAAAATTATTATTATGCTAGTTTTTTTTTAAAATCTTTATAAAAAATACTATAACATATCTTAGTCCGTGCCTCGTGGTCAAACTGATACAGGGGCGCCCGCAGAGAGGGGCCAGTAGGTGCCATTGCACCCACTGGGATTTTTTTAATCAACCAAAAAATTATTGTATTATAATGTAAATTATGGAGTGTGTAGCCGTTCTCTTAAAACTGATAAGAGCTGAGAAAAAAAAAGAAAAACTTGTTCAGATCATGTATACCAACACTAAAACATAAATTCCCTACAGCGTTACCATAATGACATTACCAACATAAAAATGTATAAAACTTATATTTTATGTATTTGTATTCAGTATTGACATATAAGTGTCATATTATGTATGCAATGCCACAAATAATTAATATTCATGCAATATTCAATTATTGTTGTATTTCCTAACAATCGATTATTTTGAAACTGAACCCGCAGCCCGCACGTTGTAACTGTGCATAGCAGTCTTGGCGACAGGCATAATATTATATATTTATATTATGTAATTATACTATCTGTATTCAGTCTGGTTTTAAACACGTACAAAAATTATTTTTAGCATTCTTATCCGCTAGAATTGTTTGCAATTGTGTCTATAAATATTGTTTTTGTATAAATATCGATATATTAAAAGAGGGGAAAAATCTGATTATAATATACAATGGACTCAAAAGTACCGTCGGCGGCGTCGGGTCTAAATCATAATGCTATTTCATAATTATTAATTTCACTTTAGTCGTTGGCTGTCGTGTATGTACCTATATATGTACCATCGCCTTAATAATGTATATCTGTTGTTTAAATATTGTTATTTGTTAATCCGTTTTCGCATTTTCCTATATTGAGATTAATATTTTATATTTATACTTATATTTGCTATAATATATAACATTTTACAATATATTAAAATGGATAAAACATCCGAATTGGAACAATGGTTACTTGAAGAATTTCCATCTAATATTGACTCATGACATAGAAATGTCTTAAATTGATCATAAGATGATGAAAGTCAATGCATCGATATGGGTAAGTTCAGGGCCGGCCCTATATAGGGTAGGTCAATTGGGATATTTGTCCTAGCCCCCGCGCGAATTTTAGGGCCCCGCGATTACGTCATGAAAACTAGGTATGTTGCTAGTATGTAGTTAAATTGAAAAAAAATAATTCATAAATATTAAATTCATAAAGTTATAATATGTTTTTGAGATATTGCATAATAATATATTTTATAAATAGCGTTATAGACTTATGGTTAATAATAGTTCTAATAATTCCTATTCTCGGTCGATGCTTAGTGTTATCGCATGAACGCTGACGCTAGCAATCAATTATTTCGTTTTATTTTTATATGTTGTACATGCAATTTGAAAACAATACGATCCGACGATACTGATAATTTTACATTTTCACTTTTAAATTGTACACATGACAAATTATAATTTTTCATGATTGTATATGCAATAGGCATCGTCGCATACTCGCGTCGCTACCATTTGGATAATAATATACGACTTTTACTAATCGTATTCGTTATTAATTATTCAATTATATTTAATAAAATAATTATTGAACATTTAGGTAACTTGAGATAATATCAACGCAATATTTGTTTCTCTCTCAGACCCATGCGCAACATAGATAAACCGTATTCACCTAACATTGTTTTTATGATTTTTGATTAATCTTGAGTACAAAATTATATGAATATAATAAATTATATTTATTATACCGATATTTTTTATTAGTTGAACAAGTCTTCCGAAGAACAAAGGGAACCAATTATTGTTGTTATTCATCATGATGATAATAATAGTAAGAAAATTAACATTTGTGTAAAATTTATTTCATTTGAAAATTAAAACTGCATTTACTCTATAGAAATCACACCCATCAAACTTGGAGTTTCAAAATGTTTGGATTATCCTGCAATGGTTATACCTTTTGAAGAAAGCAACACAAATTCTCTCAACAACTCTGGTAAGTTTCCAATCATAATCTTTGACTAACTAAAATAGCAATAAACTTTTATAGCTATGGATAGAAAATTTAAAACAAGGTTCCACGTAAATAGGTTATTTATAAATTACTTTATTCACAATAATATCATCAAATATATTTAGTAATATCATAGGCTGACTGACTGTCCTGGCTCAGAATCGTTTTTCTTATACAGTGATATATATATATATAAAGTAGGTACTAAGTAGTACATATTTAATTGTTAATATAAATATAATAAGTAAAAAAAATTAATGGTTATAATATTACATATTCATAAGGGTAACTTATAACTATTTACTATCCCCTACACATTTGATGAGTTAAAAATAATAGTTAACAGCCTTGAATATTTACAAGTCATTATTTATAAAAGTTGTATAAATTAAATTGTTCATAAGTAATTTCATATAAAAGTTATAATAATAAAAGAGGTATACATTAAATTATTTACAAGTAATTGTGTATAAACATTATAAAAATAAAATTGGTATGGTATAAAATTGGTATGAATAAAATTGTTTCAAGTCATATTAAAAGTTACTGGCTAGTGGCAAACACATTAATTACTGTTCCTAATAAAAACATAATGAGTCAACATAAGTAGGTATTCAAATAAAATATAAATCATAAGTATACCAATGGTTGCGGTCGAACTTGTTTTCGATAATAACCATCCATAAGATGGCCTGCTCTTCGTAAAAACATGGATAAATCTCCATTCTCATTAAGTATACCAACATAGTTTTGTATAGTACTGGTAACTTCTGCTCTATCAATCTGAGATAGATGAGATCTGATCTGAAAATATTTTTAAGATACATCTTACAATTTATAATGTATTTAAATAATAATAATATATAGGTATTTTGATTTCAGAATAAAATTTCATAAGCTTTTACCTGGAGATGCCTGCGAACTTGATCCATTTCCAAATAATATTGATTCTCAACTATCAATAGTTTCTCTATAATAACAGTAAGTCTTCAATTAATACAAATAATCTAAATACATTATTAGCTAGATGGTAATTATACCAAATACAAATTCTGCCAAGCATGTTTCCAAATTAGGCCACTCCCAGACAAAAAGCACCATATGAAAAAAAAATAATTCATTTGACATTTTATTATATTATATGAACTAATTTATAAATAAGTTATACCTTCAGCAATTATTTTTTATAATATATTAAGTACACAAATGGTACAATTTCGGTCCGTTAAGGCTATAAGCCAATATATTTTTCGTCTAATTTTTGTAGTCCAATAAATGTTTTGTTTAATATTACACAATTCAAAGTTTTGAATTATATTGCAATTATATGGCATATTTTTACACTTTATATTGCATAAAAATCCTCGCTCTATACATAACTGAAAACAAAAATTGGTATAGGACCTTATGTTTAGGACGAATAGTCTTATAACCACACAAACACATACATACTCATTAACAACGTAGCACAGTATTCACAAGTCTTGATAGATACCTAATAACATTACCTATTTAGTATACTTACTCTGTGTCTGAAAATCGGTGATACCTCATTTACATAGAACCATACTCATTAACAATGCAGTACAGCATTCACAATTCTTGATAGACACTTAATAACATTACCTGTTTAGTATACTTACTCTGTGTCAAATCGGCAATGCCCATTCACATAGAAACACATTAATACATTGTAATACAAACAAATCAATAGAACAATATTCACAAACATGAATATATAATTAAATTAAATATACGCATGAAATCCCAGATATTGGGATGTTTTCCAATCTGCGTCTTCAGTGTGGCATGAAAAGACTCGACATAATTGTTAGTTCGAACTTCTGACCTAAAATATATTACAACAAATGAAAATAAACTGTGTATGATATTTTGTAAGAATTCTAACCCAAAGACACTTATGTTTGCAGCAGTTATTTGTATGAACCAAAAATCTTGGATGTAGCCAAATAGAAATGCTTGTAGGCGTTCGCGAATATCTGGTTGTTGGTTGACATAATCTACGATTATTTGAAAACCATCAAGCATTGTAAAATTGCAATTAATTTGGGATTCTGCTGGAAGATGAGGTAGAGCTAACACCTACAAATTAAAAACCCAAATTGAATTTAATCGAAACTAATTTTAGGAAAATTTAATAATAACAAAAATGTTTCATCATAATATCATATTACCATGCGTAAAACTGTAGCAGCCTCAACACTGGTCTGAAATAGATGAAATAGTCCGTTCATGCTCCTTTTGCAGTACCGGATAACAGACTATATAATTTGATTTAGTGAATACTCAATACATTAATAATACATTTATATGAGTGAATACATTAATAAAAGTAACATATTTTATTATATAGGTACTCAGTTTCTCAAAAATCATAGATCGACTCACTTGGCAGTAGTGAAACCAACACCCCTGGGGGCCTATTCTTGAAAGTAGTTGAACGGTAGTCGTATACGAACCATTCTACTGGTAGATATTCTACTACCAACTCAAAACCGTATTCTTGAACGCCAATAGAATAGTTGGTAATAGAACTGGTCGTGCACGAATATTATTCGAATGGTGCGGAACGGCAACGTCGCAATGCCGTCCGTTCATTGGTCGAAATTTTTATGAGCACGCGCAATTCGTGGAAATTCAAAATACAAAATAATATTTCAATATTACACTCTTTTTTTTTATAGCGACCTTTCCGTTCTCGATCCCTGTTTCTCTTTTTTTCTTACTTCTGTTTTTTTTTTGTACGATGGCGAGAAAGTCTATAACACCGGCACAGAAAGAAGCTTTGGTAGAATTTATGGAAAACCACCCCGATCTAAGGAAAGGAAAGTTTTCCATAAATTTCACAACAGCTATAGCAAAAAAAATGTGGGTGGAATGCCAAACTATGTTGAACAGCATCCCGGACCGTCCAAAGAATGGCATGAATGGCGAAAAGTAATAATTGATACTTAATAATTGAAGTTTGTATTATATTATAAATATTGATGAAACAAACAGAAATTCTAACATAAGATATTAAGAAAATATCTAAAATAAAAATGTTTACCCCATAATCAAATATCACTGTAGGTACATGTTTAAGAAAATAGCTCTAGTATTAGTTTAAATTAATTACTTAACATTTAAAATATAAAAAAAAAAATAATATTAATTCGGTATTGGAATAGTTACGCATAATATGATACAACTACACAATGAAATTTAAAGTTAACAAATTAACTTAATTTAACAATATTTACACAAAGATTTAAACAATAATATCCCATATCAATACAATTTAGAAAAAAATGTATAATAACTAAGAATTTCTCAACATGTATCTATATAGATAATATGGTAAAATCTATGTCCAATTTGAGCTCATTGTCATAAAATCTCTCATATAACAATTTACAGTAATCAATACTTAAATAATAAGACAAATGTATCCCTTCATTGTAGTTATTTCAATGAATTGTAGGTTAAAGGCTCTAAATTGTAATCGATGGATTACTCATACCTATACCTTAATATTACATTTTTAAATATATATGCCCTAATTTAGGTATAAACTATAAATGTATAGGTAATTGCATTATTAAATAATTAAATCATATTATGTTGCAAAATACTTAATGTAGTACCTTTATGTTTGTAGTACCAAACTAACTAATTGATTCATTAGTACTATTGTAAGGCCTTATAATTATTAACAATATTATAAAAAAAATTTCTATGAATATTTATATTTATTTTCCTTTATAAAGAATGAACAAATGTTCATACAGACGGGGGGATGTATATAATAATATTATAATACTATTATATACTTGCTTATAGATTTGTAGAGTACCTATTTTAAATTTTTTAATAACTTAAAAACAAAATATCAAATCAAGGACACTTAGTTATATTCCTAATGTGATGAACTAAATACATCTAATTTAAATTATCACAATATGTAATACATCAATTTATGATACATTCAATTTTAATTTTTCTAAAACATTAAATTTAATATTATTAACTGTTATTACCAGCTAAGCAATCATTATTATTTGTTACATTATATTTTACCATTGATATATTTTTACCATTTATATAACTATTGACAATGTTTAACTAACTTTCTATAAAAATACGCAATAAGAAAATAAAATTTAAGAAAAATTTAAGAAAATATCTAAAATAAAAATATTTACCCCATAATCAAATATCACTGTAGGTACATATTTAAGAAAATAGCTCTAGTATTAATTTAAATTAATCACTTAACATATTTTAAAACATTTTTAAAAAAAAATAACATTAAGTCGACAATTAATTAAGCATTTCTGTTTTAGTAGGTACTTCCCGAAATATTTTTGTTATTAATTAAATAATCCCTAAATCATAACATAATATGATATGCAGTGTATTAGATATAATCAACTAGTTTTTAATATATATTATCTTAACTTTCAAAACATAATTAAGTTAGAAATAAATTAATATCGTAATGTGTTTGATGCATATTGTATATAAATAATTATAATCATAAATAAAAGGTGATTAATATATTTTAATAAACCTTATTATTAAATATTAAGGGATACATATTAATACATTATATATATAATTATATAGGTAAATACCTACCTATTATTCGGTCATAATAATTTTTTTTTTTAATTGATCCTTATAAGCCCGGCTTCTATGGCCATTAGCTGTTTGTAGGGTTGTATTGTGGTGGTGGTAAGGTTTGGAATGGTAGGTTTTTTTTACACGTGAGTGTCGGGCAGAATTTTTGATTGGGCACCCGTAGGTATCTGCCATGCCCGGGTGGGGGATGGCGGCACTTGTTCTCCGGACACCGTGACTTGCCCGAAGAAAAATGCCACCGGGTGACCAAGGCTTGAACCCGGATCGGCTGCGCCGCAGCTGACGCGTTGGACCGCTCGGCCACCTCGTCCCCCTTGGTCATAATAAGTAGTAGATACTTAATATCGGAATGCACCATAATAAATTATAGTTATTTCAGTTATATTATTATACAGGATGATCATTGTATCATGAACTACTCACTATATCAAAAAACTATTAACTTTTAACGTTTTTGAAAATATTATTTTATATAGCTTGTATATGGTGTTACAAAATAATCTTTTTTAAAAAATTATATTTTTTACCATTTTTTATCGTAATTTTTTATTTACTTGAACGTAACACATTCAAATATAATGTCAGCCAATGACAAAGCCGAGTCTTGATTTTAATAAAAAAATATATATTAATATTATATTCTGAAGCAGGAATATCTCTTGGAGTATTTTAATACTTACATAAAAATCAAATTTAGAGTGGGAGTGGTACAAGTACCTCGTAAAATGTTTATCTATTACTCCTCTTATAGGTACTCTATATTTTCACATAATATATGTATATTTTAGTATATAGGTACTGTTGCTTAATTTTATATTGATCATAGGTGGGTACATAATGTTGTTTAACTTTATAATGATCATATGTATTAGAAAAAAATGTGTGAAATATAATATATAATACATTAATATTGGTATAAATAATAATATAATTAAAAAGTGTATTAGCTTTGGTACTAGGTTCATATAAATGCGTAATTAAATCGGGCGCCATTACAGCGTAAATGATTATTCGTATACGAATAATAGGATTCTACTACGATACACCACACGACCCGTTCGTAGTAGAATCCGGTAGTAGAATAGAATCCGTTCGTATACGACCGGCGTTCAAGAATACGGTTTTGTCAAAGTAGTAGAAAAAGTACAAATATTCGTATACGACTATCGTTCTACTACTTTCAAGAATAGGCCCCCTGAAGCTTTGTATGAGGCAAAACAATCCTTACTGCGTTCATCAAACCTCGTTCATAATCTGTTATTATGGTTAACTGGTTGTAGTTCAGAGGTAAAATCTGGTGTACAACTCTAAAGAAGGACTCATATGTGGACTGTGTCATTCTTGTAGTCAATGCATACACCATTGGAAAAGACTGGGTAAAAAAAATCATATTAATTGTATATACAATTAATAGTTTAAAAAAATAACTTACCACATTTCTGTAAACTATATGAAAAGTAAGCAGGCAGCCTTTTTTTCAAATCAGGAGGATTTCTTGGCACAGTTTTAAAAGTCCCATCTACTCCTGCGATGGTAATTGATTGGAGTAGTTCTCCACTATATTTTCCAATGGCATCTGTATTAGCAAATACTACTCCAACTAGTTCTCTATCTACTATCAATGGACAACCATGTTGAAAAAATCTAAATAAAATAATAAATAATAGTAAGTAAATAATAAATATTTGAAATTTATTTCATGAACCTTGAAGAAGGCGCTGCAGGGTTGAAATATATGATGTTGATGTGGTTGGTTCATTCAGGATATGTGCTAACTGTTCAATGGTAGTTGGATTTTTTGGACGACGACGACGTCGCATTTTATTCAGACAAAACCGGGACTGTAAATGTGTATAGTTTTGTGCACCTTCTGGATTTCTAAGACAGTTAAGGTTGTACAATTAAAACTTTAATCTTATTTATGCTAATAATTACAAACATTTTAAAAACATATAATGTTTATCCAGATTACTCACAACACAACTTCTCGGTTATAAATTTGTCGGATTGAAGTAGCCAAATTGCCGGTACTTGTTCCAGCTAGACCAATAGCTCTTCGTAAATGCACCATTGGAATGTCAACATTTGGAGGGAAATGGTTGTGTTGAACCCGAGTCATTATATCACCATTCCCTTTTTTTATGTCCATAGTCCTGACCCAAGCTGTTGACGGACAATGCACCGCAACAGTCTTTTGATTTTCACAAATTAAATATCTACATAGCAATAAAATAATTAATAAATAATATTATAATACAAAATTAGTAAGCAATGAATCATTTATATTTCATAAACTATTTATTTAAATGTATAAGCTATGTTGGTAACATCTGTTAGCTTACTAAATCCTTACTTACGTTTTATCGTTCCTTGCACCATTTTTATAATACCTATAATACAAGTTATCCATAAATACTACTGAATTTATTCTGACACCAGGTAAAATCGTAAATGTTTCGGCTCGCTGACGCTGGATATTTGCCAGTTGACCTGGTACAAAAATAATATTTTACATTAATTGAATTATCATATAAAATTCATATTGGTATCCTGCAGAACTAACAATATCAATAATTCATATAAAATACCATTGTTATCTTCTTCAATATCATCTTCTTCCTCCTCTTCGTCAATAACACATTCTTCCTCCTCCTCTTCAAAACTGTTGAAATCCATCAACTCTTCATACTGCAGTTCATTATCTGAATCGATGAAAATAACAAGTGGATTTAATTTAAGAGGAAATTAAGTAATATTTAAAGTGTTATTTTGAATGTATTTTTTTTTTATGTTGAAACTATGTACAATGCATTTTGTAATAACTAATAATTACTTGAGGATGTACTTATATAATTGATATTCACTTAAATAAACTATAAATAGCACAGAAAAAAAAAATATATTGTTTTGGCTAGGTATAGTAGCGTTTCCGAGTTGTTTTATTCCCTTAGACTTAGGAGACTTAGGGCCGTTCTTACAATGTCCGGTAAAGTGTCGGTTAACGCTAACCGACTGATAACAGATTTTATTACCGGCAGAATTCTTCCGGTTAAGTGTCGGTTAACTTTAACCGGACGTCGTAAGAACGGCCCTTAAATTAAATATGATGCCCCTTATGTCCCTAACATGTCCCCTCCCATTTCTAACACTTAAACCACTAAATAATAAGGAGTACATCTGCTTATAAAAGGTGTGAAAAAAATGTTTAATACATATATATAGAAATAAATAATACTTGGTAAGTAATCGTGGTCGCGTAGTGCATCAATACCATTGAAAGTCATATTCGCTGAGTTGGTCCTTTAAGTGAAGTTAAGTTTTAGAAAATTAATAAATAATTAAAGATCAAGAAAACGAATAAATAATTAATGTATTTTAACAGGCTGTCACACGAACTGATATTAAATTATTATTTGGAATATTTACTTTTGTTTTGGTTGGTATGAGATACTATTTGATATGCTCGTTTTTCTTTTTCTTATCATTTTTAGGAGAACGGCTTTTGGCCCTAAATTATGTGAGTACATAAGTATGTATAACATAAATTTAATTTTGCAACCACTGAGCTGATTTTCTGCGGGCGCCCCTGAACTGATAATTGATAACCGATAACTGATAAGTAATTTATATTTGCTAAACTATGAGGGCTGTGTCACGATCACGGCTATAGTATCTATAGCCAAAGAATAATGCCGTGGTTGCTGTTGAAATCCACAATCGACGGTTTACGCGCCAATTTTTGAACGGAGCATTTTGTTATCATTAATAATTATTATTTGTTATCACGGTCCACGGACTAAGATATATGTTTATTACTTACTTGTTAGGTTATATTTTAATATTTATTGGAATAAGGGATAATAATATAAATACAGAAGATATTTTAAATGTATTTGCCGAAAAAGAACGGAGAATTTTGTTAAAATAAATATATTCTAAAAATGTAATACTTTGTATTTTTATATATCCGTAACGATAGTTGCTCAGTGGGTGGGGGATTTTATGGAGAGCATTTCCCTCCAACATTTGTTTTACTTATATTAAGACCTTTGTGGAGGGGGGGGGCTTGAGTCCCCCCCAAAAAATTTAGTCAATTTGCGCCTATGGCCTCCGCTCAGAATCTAAAAATGAATTAACTAATATTATTAGAGCATGTTCATCATCTCAGGAGTTATATCAATATTTAATTATTCAAATATAAAATCCAAATACAAATATCAGCATATATTTTGAATTAATATTTAGAATTTTCGGTATGATTATAATATCATCCAATAGTTAATTAATACAATAGATTTGTAATATATTTTATACTTACTTTTTTAAATCTATTTAGGGAGTTAATATTTCCTTTGTTCCTCTTTTTTTTTTGGATAAAAGAGTTTTAGTTTTTTTTTCCATAACGCCAGTCTTTTTTACTGTCTATCGAAGATATCAAATATTTATTCCACAAAAAAAATCTCTCACTAAGGACTGCAAATTAGTTTCAAAAAACAGCAGACGTCTGACTTATCGAAATTCGAAATTCGAAAAATCAAAATTAGAATATTACTTTTACTCCGAGTAGAATAATAAGTACCAACGACCGGTGGCGGACCGGAACAGTTGAGCCAGTTGATAATTTATTAATTATTATTATATTGTGCCCACCGCCGCCGGCGCACGTTTTCTTATCTTACATAATATTCCAGGAATATGATGGCAGTTTATTTTCAATTAGTACCTATCGCCAAATTCGCCGAGCCGATACATTTCCGCACTCGCAGGCACTTGTCAATGCTATAGATTTTGTCAAATAAACACCACACTATTTAAATGACAAAAATGCCAAAAAGCTAGACAAAATTGTGGGAGTTGGATAAGTCGGATTTTTATTTTGAAAATGGATATTAATTAGTCATTATGTTAGTTAGGGAATGGTCGAGGGGATTTTCTTTATAAAAATTATTCGATAAAATATTGACAATTTAAAAAAATTGTATTTTATATATTTAAGTACACCATTATTTTTTGTAATAATGATAAATTTCCACGGCCATGCTTTAGAAGAGTTGTTGAAGATTTTAAATTGGTTTTCAAAATTAAAATCCGTCAAACCCAAGTCCCACAGTTTTGTCTAGCTTTTGGCCTGTTTTACGTGATAATTTGTACCTGCTCCAGCCCCCTTAATCAAAATGACTAACAATATTTTTATTTGTATTTAAATTTTATAATATAATATGTAACATTATTGTATCAAACTATTCATGTGTAATACTCTAGTCGAGTAATTTAAAAAAAATTGTAACTAAATATTATCATGTAAATTGTCATGGTAAGACAATGAATTATTTATCTGTAAACTTATGAATTATGTAACTTATGTGAACCAATTTTAACTTTTATCTATGTAAAATTTTAAAGCTTTTTGTAGCCCTACAAAAACCTTTGAAAGGGCGGTGAGGTGTAGCGAGCTGTGACTATTTCTTAAATAACTATTTAACAATATAAATCTGATTCTAATATTATGTACGTAATCATATAGTCATATATCATATATAATACACACGCCGCGTAAATATAATAATAATTATAGGCTCGGTTATCTGTTCGTCTTTCGAGTCTCGTAGTAGTAGAACGTACTCGTAGTCTCGTCAAATGTAAAGTCATATTTCTTTAAAATTTAAAAAAACGGGATTAATATTCCCTATTAGCAGTTTTTCATCAATCAATATGAGTGGAAAACGCATTAAGTTAAGTGGTGCTGAATTTCGCAAAAGAGCTGAGGAAAAAAATAAAAAAGATAAACTGATAATAATTTCTAAGACGCCTAAAATTCAAAGTTTATTCAAAAAGGTAAGAACTTACGTATTTAATAATATTATATAGTAGTGTTTACTTACTTATTTATTAAAGAATAATGAAGAATATAAAATATGAATAGTCGCGATTAATATTTATGCTAAGGTTTTTAAAACGAATTTATAATTAATTTTAAATACTTCAGACTACGATTGTATTTTATTAGATTACATTTTTCTTTTGACTATTTTCTATAAATGGTGGATCAGCATTATTTAACATAATATTATGCAATAATTTGTATTAACTGTTGTATACTTGTATCCAATTATCTAAATCCAATGTTTTAAAGTTTTTTTTTTTTTATTGTATGCTACAATAACTTTATTATTACTTTGATTATTAAAAATATTTTTTAAATTTTGACATTTATCAAATATTGTTGTTAAATAGTTTGCTAAACTGCAGAATGTAAGTTTTTATTTGTTTTTTTTTTCGGTTTTGATTTGTCGATAAATTTATTCAATCATATCTACATATTGTAAGAATGAAGTTTTATGTTTTTATTTTACAGAATAAAATATTTTGTATTTTTTGATAACCTAACGGCCCCTTAGAGACCGTGCTCAAGGCCACAGTCACCCGATTTTGCCAATACACAGAGTGTCTATACCCTGGTTATAAGCATTGGTATTTGTATAATGTTTAATTATTAAACAATTTACATTTTAATAAATATTTTTGTGATTAGTAGTCAATAGTTATTTTATTAGGTACTTAAATAATTTAAATTTTTTTTGTTGGTACATTTGACTTATAAGACTATTGTGTTGTTGGTAACAAACAGTTGAATGTCCTACCTACCATTTATTATTTATTTCTAAAAATTGATTTGTTGTAGAAATACCTGTTTAAATCTATATTATACCATGAAGAAATCCGTCTCTCTCAGTAGTCGGACAAAGAGAAGAAAAATTAAAGAAGAGTTGGACTATTTCAATCCTCTTTCAAACACCTACAAGTAGTATATATGTACCAGTCCTGGCGCACCTCATAATATATCAGTAAAAGATCACAAAGAAAACAATGTGCAAAAAGATCAGAAAATTGAAATGCAATAATAATTAAAAAAATTTTTCGCAAAACTTATGAAATGCAATAATAATAAAAATATTTTCCACAAAACTTAATTATTAAAAAATAAAAATCGAAATGCAATAATTATAAAAACATTTTTCACAAAACTTATGAAATGCAATAATAATAAAAAAAATCGAAATGCAATAATAATAAAAAAAATCGAAATGCAATAATAATAAAAACATTTTTCGCAAAACTTATTAAATACATTTTCACCCCCAAAATATTTTTCATAATACTTATGATATTAATAATTAAAATCGAAATGTAATAATAATTAAAATATTTTTTAATAGAATTGTTCTATTAAAAAAAGTCTAACAACAAACTAGTGAATATTAAATTTCAAACCAATTATTCATTATATGATTCGATAATTCATTATGAATTTTCTTAAAATAATCAAATAATTTCTTAAAATTGTTTTTGTAACGATTGTAACTATACTTATTATCATAAGATTGATATAAAGATGATACATGAGTTTCTAAATTATACATAGATGATTCAATTTCTGATAACTCTTTTAGTATATTTTTATACCTTTGGATCATATCTAAAAGTTTTTTACAATTTTCCATTTCTATTATTTATATTAGTAAAAAAATTTTTTTTAACATTGTTCTATTAAAAATATTTTTCTAATCTTTTTGATTTTGATTTCTAATCAATGTATTGAGATGGTTTACAAAATCATTTCTATCTATATTTGTTTTATAATGTCCCCAAGCTAATGTATCAATACCATTTTCCAAAATAAATCTTTTATCATCATACACACTTAAAGCTTTTTTGTTTTGTTCTACAGTAAAAATATCATGTTTCTTAGTTCTAAATAAATTTTGTTTAACATATTTTGATTCTTTTGTTAGTAAACATTTTTCAAAATCATTAAAACATATTTTATTTTCTACAACATTTTTTTTAACACCTTTAGCTTTTTTAATTTCTTTTTCAGTATCTAAGATTCGATGAGAATATAATTTAGATCTTAAACCTATAAATTCAGTCATTATTTTTCCATTTAACTCATCTTTAAACTTGCCTAAAACTTTTTTGTTAACTAAAGGTAAACCATAAATATTATCTTTTGGATAATCTGATGTGTCAAAATGATCTAACATAATTTTCATATCTTGATAAAAATCATTAGTTTTTATTTCTAATATTAGTGAATCTGTATCTGTATATAACAATCTAACTCTATTTCCATATTTTTTCTTTATAATATTATAATAAAAATCATACATTAACATTTTAGATAAATCTAAAATACACATTCCTACATATATTGGTTGTTTGAAAGATATTTGTGTTCTTTTCATATGTACGGCAGCTAAATTTTCTGTAAAAATTGTTCTTCGATCAAAATTTGGTTTTGTAATTAATTTTTCTAGTTGGTATGCATTAGAACATAATCTTATATCAACATGATTTCGAACATTCATCATAGTACGTCCATAAACACTATTATTCATTAATTTGAAAAATTCTTTTTCAAACTCATTCTTAGCTTCTGATCTAAGAGTAGTATTAAAATCAATATAAACTTTTAACCAAGGAGATTGACTAAATTCTAATACTCTATGAATTTTCTCTATCTTTAAACCTAAATTAATATATAATTTTAGTGTTTCATAATGTATTATATATTTTTTCTTATCATACAAAGTTGTTAATAATTTTGGAAGTTGTTTGTTATCAAAATGTCTTTCTGGTGCTAAAGGGAAACCTGAATGTAGATCATGAAGTTCTTTAGGGTAAGATAAATCGACTTCTAAAATATAACCTTTACATGATTTATCAGAAATATTCATTACATCAAAATCATTCAGATTATCAATCCATTTGAAATCTCCAGTAGGTAAATATTTATTCATTGCCCACCCATAAAGATTATTTGCATCCAAGTATTCTAAAAATATTGATTCATCCTTTTTTTTAAATTTATCTCCCATGTATTTATTATTTGCTTTTGAATATCTTTGACTACATTGAGATAATCCACCTCTGATTCCAGATTCAAACATCAATAATTGATCGACATCTGTTAATAAATCTAATTTTACTTTTGTCATTCTTAACATGCAATCGCACGCAAATGCTGGTGTTGTGTAATACCACATAGGATCTAATTTATAATTTTTTAAAGAAATATCTCTAAAATTTTCTATTATATCTGTTAATAATAAAACATCGATCTTATTATATAAACTAGTGAATTCACGCATATTTTGTATATTAAACACTTTCCAAATTTTCTGTGAGTTTTCATATTCCTCTTTAGTTATATTTTTATCTGTGAGGGAACTATAAAATTTTTCAATAGGAGGTAAACATGTTTCATTAAATTTTTCTTCACAATCCATATACTCATAGGGATATGCTAACTTTCTAGTAACTAAATCTAAATGTTCTTCAGGAAAATATTTACTAAGTTCTTTAAATTTAATTTCGAATCATTTCTTAAATTATTTGTTAACTTTTCTAAAGAACTAGGTAAAAATTTGAATGAATCTATAAATCTTAATTCTGTATATATTTTTATGTCTTTACCTTTCCTATTTACTTCACGTGACATCATTTTTGAAAAAGAAATATATTTTTCCTCATTATTTGGGATTAATTTTATTTTTTCATTATAATTCCCAAATTCTTTTATAAATAGATGGGCATCATAACCTGAAAGATTATGAAAAACAATTGGAATAAAACATGGATTTTGGTAATTAAGATTACATATAGAATGTGCTGCTCCTCTATATTCTCCAGTTAAGTGGTCATGATCCCGAACTTTTTTCATATTTATTTTTTTATTTTTTGTTTCTTCATTAAGTTTATCTTCAAATGATTTAATACGATACTTCTCAGCATTACATTTTTTATAATATTTAATAGTGTCAATAATTATTTTAAATTTTTTCTCTAAAACTGGAGGTAATTCATCTAAACATCTTTCACAAATATGACATTTATCAGATTTATTATAATTATTTAATTGTTCTGCATTCAATGTTTCCATAGGAACTATTTTATCATATAATTCAGAAATAAGTATTTCTTCATCTTTCATACAATCATAAAATACTTGAGCTACGTTTGGACCAGAATATTCTACAGGAGGTTTATAATCACCATTACTATATTTAATATAATAACAAAAATTATTAGGTATATGTTTCTGATAACATTTTGTAAAAGACTCTGTATTATTTGGTTGACAAGTATATATTGGTTGAAGTGTACATTCAAAGTCAGCATAAATCACAAAAGGGACTCTTAAGGAATGATTATAAATTTTAAATTCTAAAGTTTTGTCATAAGGTTCTGGTAGAACTATTTTAGCAGCTTTATTATTAACACAATAATGTTTATGATCATTTAACTTATTTTCTGTATCAAAACTATTTAAACACATTTTACACAAAAATCTTTTATGACCATCTTTTGTAACTTGACTTCCTACTAGTTTCCATAAATCTTTAATCCAACAATAATGTCCTTTATTCATATTATTATCCTCATCATCAGTATCCTTATCATCCACTGTTAAATATAATAAATCTATACGATTAGTTTTTTCGATTTTACTTACTTGTAAAGGTACAATTACATTTTTATCTAAACAATAAATATTAATAGAAATATCTTTTGTTCTTTTAACAAATTTCTGAACGTCTGTGGTTTTTACCGGAAATTCAATATCTTTAAATTCTTTATCAAATTCATTTTTAAAAGGAATATATTTAGTTACTCTTTGAGCATCTTTTTCAACAGGATGTAAAGCAGAGAGTATTGCCCAAAGAAAACATTTATCATCTTCATTTTTAACATTTATAATAGCCTTTTTATACTTAATATGTTTAGGTAATGGAATATATGAAGAACCCTTAAAAGGAACATATTTATTTATATTTATTCCCAAACTTAAAATTTGATGAAGTTTCCATTGTGAATTTTTCATTATAAAATCGTCTTCTTCTTTTACAATTTTTATTTTTGCATTTGTATAAAACTCATTTAAGTTAGAATTTTTTGTTAAAATTTTATTTTGTGTTTTAAAATTTTTTTCCTCATATTCCATATTTTCTTCATTATTACCTCTCTTATATATAGCAAGAAACATAATATTAACTTTTAAATTTGTTTTTTTTAATTCGTGTTTAAGTCGTCCTATTACTGGATTATCTAAACGATTTAAAAATGGTTGTATATCTTTAATACCCATATTATTTTTAATAATATAAGTTTTTATTCTATCACGAAATGCTGTTTCTTCATTTTTTAAAATAGGTCGAATAGTGTTGTTTTCAACAAACTCGAACATTTCTTCACTAAAATTGAAAACTCTATGTGGTTTGGGTATTATCTCTCTTGATATTCTTGGTCTTATACCATTGTTTTGATGTCGAATAGATTGCACATGTTTAGACCAACTGTTGTATTTAACTGTTAGCTTACAAATATCACAAGTTTTATCTATTTTTGGTATTCTCTCTTGTCTTGTTCTTACATTTGTTGTTGTTGTACCTCTGTATGTTCGTCTAAATCGAGGTATAATTGTTTGATCTGGATCATTGTTTTGATGACGAATAGATTTCAAATGTCTAGACCAATTTTTGTAACTAACTGTTAAGTTACATTTATCACAAGTTTTGTTATCCATTTTATTATTTTTAACATTTCCTTTAACTAAAGGTTCAATTTTATTTAAGCCTTCCATTTATTATAGAGAATATTATTTTTTTTTTACATTCAATATTTTAATAAAAATAATTTTTATTAAAAATAATATTTAAATAATATTAAGATCCCATACTAAATTCACACATTTTAATATTTCCTAAATCTTGAATAATCTTAATATTGTCTAGATAATAATCACTTGTTGCAATAATTTGGTCATTAGCTATTTTACAAAGTTCTAACCAAGTTGGTGAATGTAATAGTTTAGAAATATAAGGCTTTCCATTTCCAAAATCAACATCTCCTTGACTAATAATAAAAATATTTCCTTCAATTGGAATTTTATTTAGATTATATTTAATACTCTCAGAATTTTCATAGTATTCAAAAGCACAAAATTTCACATAACATTTATTTTTTTGTATACTTTTTTTTATTTCATTTCGCATTAATTTCAAAAAATTAAAATTTTTTAGTCTATATTGATTAATTGGTACACCATTATATTTTGTATTAACTCTACAAGGTAAAATTGTTTGATCTTTATCATTTTTTTGATGACGAATAGATTTTAAATGAGAAGCCCAATTTTTGGAACAAATTGTTAAATTACATTTATCACAAGTTTTAGCAGGGTATATTTTTTTATTTAATACATCCATTTTATTATTAATATCAATTTCTTTAACTAAAGATTCAATTTTATTTAATCCTTCCATTCTTTATTATAGAAAATATTATAATTTTTTTACATTCAATTTTTAATAAAAATAATTTTTATTTAAAATTCTATTTAAATAATATTAAAGATTTTATAAAAAATAATATTTCAAATAAATATAAGAAAGAAAGAGGTGGGTTGGCCCAACCAGGAACTCCTCCTAGTAATTATTATAAAGATAAAGAAATATTTATTTCAGAAGGAGGTTTATATAGATATCACTTCCTTTAACTTAGGTCATATTATTAAAATTTTGTTTTTTGTAACTCTTGGTTATAAAAACTCCCTATAATCTCTTCATTGTTTAAATCTATAATTTTATAGGTAATAGGATTTGTGTTTAAAATTTCATTAACTATAAATATTTCTTTTGTCCAATTATTAATAAATTTATTACCAAATGTTTTTTTAGAAGCTGTTATTCTTACTCTATCACCTACACTAAATTTAATTTTTGGTTTAGGTTTGTTTTTTGTAGAAAATAATTTGTGAAAAACAACATCTTCGTTAGATTTATTTACTTCACAAGGTTTCATACCAATAGATCGGTGTATGTCTTTGAAATTATATTCATTTATTAATTTTTGTAAAATTTTAATCCATTTTTTAGAATTTGTAACTTCAAATTGTAATCTCATTTTACTGTTTAATGTCCTATTAAATCTTTCAATAATTGATGATTTTTCTACATTTTGGGTGTGATACATTTTAATTTCATATTCTTGCAAAACTTTTTTAAAATGTTTATTTTCAAATTCTAAACCTTTATCTGCGTGAAGTAATTTTGGTGCTTGATGATTTTGTGATATAGCTTGTTTTATTATTTTTTCAAATGCTTCTGAAACACTAATTCCATCTTTCTTTTTGAGTTCTAAAGCCCAAGAAAATTTTGAAAATGTATCTATAACAGTTAATATATAAGAATAACCCTCATTTTCATCAGAATAATTTCTCATTATAACTAAATCAGCAGCCCATAAATCATCAATACCTTTAGTAAAAATTCTTCGTTTAGGAAATTTTTTTCTAACTGGTTTATGAAGTTCTTTAGCTAATATCATTTTATCTGTATCATTTAATTTTTTATTGGAAATATTATGTCCAATTGTAGAATTTTTTATAAATTTACTTTTATTTGTGTTACACTTGAAACATTTTGATGAAATTCTCCATCTACCATTAACTGTTTGAATTTTAGTTGTATTAATATTTTTTGTTTGAATTTTACATTTAAGACAATATATAGTTTCGCTCATTTTTTATATTTATAATGAAAAAATTTTTAAAAAAATTATTGAAAATAAAAAAATTTATATTTTCTAATATAAATAAGAAATAGAAATGGAAAACTTTAAAGATGCTTTAAATAAAATAAACAATGGATATACATTTATAAAATGTAATTATTTGGAACAAGGAAAACCATACAAAGTAAATAAGTTCATAAAGATTGATACAAAGTTTGGAAAAAGATTATCAGTTGTATTAAACGATGAATATATGTTAAATTTACCAGATAGATATACAAATGAATTTACAGAAAACGAAATAACATGTTATAATACAAATTCGGAAACAAAATTTAATCTTATTTATAATGGTAAAACATTTTTAAAGAATGGGAAAACAAGACATGATTTTAATTTTTTTTAAGTAAAAAATAAATTTACTTTTATAAATGGTATTTATAAAAGTTAAAAAGGGTCGTATTGATTTAAACAAACCTATTCACAATGATGATGGTGATCATTTTTTAGCTCTCTATTCAATAGTTTTGAAAGGCAACGATTTTATTAATATTGAATCAGACTGTTGTATAACAATTAAACAGAATATAATACATATAAAAACAGGTAGATATAGTATTGAACAATTGAACAAAGAAATAGAACCACTTATTATATCATGTTCTGATGAAACTAATAGAATTACAATTAAATCTCCTTGTTATTATAAATTAGATGAAAAATTAAAAAAATATTTAGGTTTTAATGATAATATAGATTTTTCGACAAGTGAGAAAAAAATGTACTATCCTATTGATGGTGAATATTACATAAATATTGAAAAAGAATGTGAATTTAGATTAGGTCGAAATGGTCAAATCCCACTAGGTACAATATTTATTGGTATTTATTCAATAGGTGAAATTGAAAATTTATTTAATTCATTCGGAACTAAATTTGTGAAAAATTTTCCTAAAATAAATCTTGAAATAAATAAAAATTTATTAAAAATAACTGCTTCAATTGGTCTGTGTTTTGATGAATATTTATCAAATTGTTTAGGTTTTAATTTTATAAATCATCTGATCCCTATTAATAAAACATGGCCTAAAGGGAAAGAAATAGAATTAGGTGTTGAGTATACAACACCAGATATTGCTTATACGGTAATAGGAATAAAAACTCCAATATTTTACACTCAAGGTTTCTTAAAAGAAATAAATGGTATTATTTCTAATGAAAATAGTAAAACAGAATTAAAAGGAAATTATTCAATTGAACATTTAAATAGTTTATTCAATTCGATTATGAAGTTTGAAAATAATGGTGATTACATTAAAATAACAACAAAAGATTATTTTTCATTTGATAAAGATTTAAATTTAAGTTTAGGAGGGATACATACACATCATGGAGAAAATTCATCATTAAATAATAACAACAAAATATTAGAAGTACATTGTAATATAATTGAAGAATCTATTACACATAATATTGATGCGGTATCTCATTATGATAAAGTTTTATTTTTATTTCAATATAATTCTAATAGTGCTTTGATTAAACCTCATAAAATGATATATAGACCAGTTAGTAAAAATCAGTTTCAAAAAATAGAAATTTATATTTTAGATTTGAAAGGTAATATTGTTAATTTTGATGAAGAATTTATTGGTGTTCTTCATCTAATAAAAAAATAAATATTAAAAACTTTTTTTCAAGATAAAATATCTTGAAAAATTAAAGTAGGGAACGATTTTTTAATTAATTTTAATATATTTAATAGCTTTCATCAACTATTCCTCTTTCAATATCAAACGTATACACTGCACTAGAAATTAAACAAATATAACAAATTGTTTTATCAGGTAAATTTTGACTGAAATCTAAGTTTAAAATTACTGTACAGTTGGAGATTGCAATTTGATTAGGGTGTCTAGTCATGTTAACAACAAAAAATGGTCTCTTTTGTCTAAATTGTCATTTATCTAAATACATTAATGGATTTTCTTCATATGATTTATAATAGGTTTATTTATAACTCTTATGATCTTCATATGATTGACAACATTTTATATCATTAAAATCTTGATTTTGTAATTCATTAGGATATTTTTTTCCATTTACTTCAAAAGAATAATTCACAACATCACAATGATCAAAATAACAAGCATTACTTTCTTGATTGTCTAATCTGTTTTTTTGTAAATAAACAACACCAAACGATGGATGTCTATTATTTCGATAATTATTTGTTACATCAAATCTTATCTTTTTTCCAGTAAGATTTCTTACTTCAATATTTTGCCATTTTTTAAAAGCTAAAATACATGGATTCTTAATTAATGCATCAACTATTTGAATTTTTGTTATTTCATCATATTCTATATTTTGCATTTGAACTTTTAATTCTAAAATATTAATTTTACCACGTTTTGCTTTAATATTTTTTGTATCTGCTGTAGCTTCAGTGTTTGTTTCTAGAAGCAACGCATCATCATCAGTGTTTCTCGTAAAAATTATTTCAAATCTAGCATTGTAAAGAGGACTTTTTATATCTTTCATTGATCCTAAACCAAAGTGTGATAAAGGAATGATGAGCTCGACACTTCCTCCCCCTTGAGATGTAGATTCAAATCCTGAATTTTGTGGAGGACCATTTCCATCAACAGCATAACTCATATAACCTTTTACTGTACTTAATCTTCCAGTATTATCACTTTCATCTATAATTTTATTATTTAATTTGATTGTAATTTTTTGAAACAAAAATGCTCCACCATAATCAGATATCATAACATTAGATTTTGCTGGATATTTAGAATCATCTTCTTGTACATATTCAAATGATAAATAAAGTTTTGAATTTTTAATGTTCAGAAATTTATCTTTACCATCTACTATAACTATTGTATTTCGGTTTGGTTTATTCAATTCTGTTGTAATTTGAGGTATATAACTTTCATATTGACTATTTATTATATTATCATCATATTTATTTAAAATATTTTCCATTTCTTATTTATATTAACAAATATATATTTTTTTTTTTAATAAATGGATAAAGTAAAAGTAAAATTTTTTATTGAAGATGAAAATAAAAAAAAATCTTTATTTGAATTACCTTCACGTGTTTTAATTATAGGACCATCTGGTTGTGGTAAAACAACCTTGTTGTATAATCTGATTATAAATTATTGGATTCCTTATTTAAATCTATATATTTTTACAAAAAATATTGATCAACCAGTCTATAAAAAAATTAAAAAAATATTTGATGATATACCTTCTATAACCACACATTTTTCTAATGATGAAATAATATC
>CARXXK010001256.1:0-41436 GCA_949089665.1 Macrosiphum euphorbiae | reverse complement strand
GGGAACGTATCATTTTCCCGAAAATAAATGAACCGAACGTTAGTAATCCATAAATTAAATTTAACAGAAAAATATAGTGATAGAAAATAAAATTACAGAAAGAAAAATTACAGAAAACAAAACACATGGAAATTAATGTTCCAGAATTGTTTTCATATTGAAAATAAAATGAAAATAAAATATGCATACAGAATTTTTATCCCAGAAAGTTAAAAACCTGAAATTATAATCACAGAACGTAGTTATACAGAAAGTGATAACGTCGACCATAATTTTCCAGAAAATTAAATTCCATAAAGCTTAAAGCCTGAAATTATAATCACAGAACGTTGTATTACATAAAGTGATACTGTAGACCATAATTTCCCAGAAAATTAAATATCAGAATTTAGAAAGTTAAAATTTTGAAATTTCGTATAGGTACCTATATATTATTTACGTATATTTACGCATAGGCTATATTTTGTGGATATACATAGGTGCAACTATGAGGAGGGGCTTTAAAACATTTCAATAGCCCCCCCCCAATATTACCTAACAGTTTTTTAAACTTCTTCAATATTATTATAGTAGGGTTTCATTTGCCCTCAAATTTCAAACGTTATTTGTGTCTACGCCTTTATAGCTATATCAAACCCTTTAATAATGCTTGTTGTCATCAATCATCATTTTGGAAACTACATTTTGTTCCACATTTTTTTTTCCAAGTCAACTTTCAACTTATTCCATTGATATTAATTTCCAAGTTTTACCTTTGTTCCTATTTACATTCGTCGAAAGACATTTGTTTCAATTGACATCCATTCAATTATATATCTTCTTACATATATCTTTGTTCCGATGAACGTTTGTTGTTCCATAATTTATTTGTTCCACAGGATTTATTAATTTATTATACAAAACATTTGTAACAAATGTTCATTCGCATATTATAATGGTCTTGGAGTAAAGATTAATCAGAAAATAAATGCCCGGAAAAACATTTGAACTGCATTTTTTATTTATTCATAAACCCCACACTTGTACATTATAAGGTATTAAGATTTAAAGGTATTAATATGGTATATTGGTATATTATGCTTATAGCAACTAGCAAGGTAATCTCAAGGGGAGCTTGTTCATATTCATATAATGCTAGGTATTCAGTAGGTATTCTACCTAGTAAGTAGCCCCTCACTCCACAAAAAAAAAAACAAATAACAAAACATTATTTATGTACTAATATATACTACACAATATTTAACTATGTTTCTTATTCTTTTTTTTGTAATTCTAATTATATACTGACATTATACATTTTTTATTGACTTATTATTGTTATTCATTGGACTATTTTACACACATTTTTAACGAAAGTAAATATCTTGGCAACTCTTGTAAATTCAAATACTCAAAGACGAAAAAAATAAGAAGAATACCTATTTTAAACAGGCGTTTCTCAATAACGTCATCATAGGTGGTACGCGGAAAAAATATCGCATTATAAAAAAAAAATTGAATTGATCATTATTCACATTAGATATAACCTATTATTATTTACCATTTGATTTATTTGAGATTAGCAGGTTTTCTTAAATGAATGGCGGACAATTTCCCCCCGACTGTTTTTGGCGTAGTAGGACATTTTCCCCCCAATTATTTTCGATGCGGACATTTTCCCCCCATTTTTTTTTTAAGTTTACTATTTATTATTTAATAAGAAATTATTTTCTTTCAGTAAAATATAATTTTTTTTTATAAATATAATCAACTAGCCGACCCGTCACAGCTTCGCCCGTGATTGGTTGTTTATTTTGCCATTGGACGATGATATGTATAATTTTTTATTCAAATTTTATCGCTTAATGTGATCGGCAAGTAAATATAAAAAAACTTTTAATGAAAGCGTATTGAAATGTTTCTAGCGGTATTAATGATAAATATATTTTTATTACAAAAAAACCGATCACGTGCATATCGTTGCTCGTTAAATGGACCAACTCTATATGACTCAAACTTTGTGCAGTTCGTTATTTAATATTCGATGTATAGTGTTCAAAACTTATCTTAACTTTTCCGTTGTGCCCAGAATAAAAATTCTGATTCTCAGCTGTACCTAGCGGTAGATCGCTGACCCCGTGCTGTTTGTACGTAAGTGTATGATTTAGCCGCCGGTTGTCGTTTGCGCATATTTTTGACCTTTTTTGTAAGACAGTTGCGCATCGTTTCATTTTTGGGTTATAAATCGTTTGCGCATCGATCGTTTAAAAGGTTATAAATCATTTGCGCATCAATATTATTTAATAATAGAACTGAAAAAAGGTGTATACCCAAAAGCGCGTTGTTTTCTAACTTTAATCATAAAATTCAATCCTAAATGAACTGAACACAATTTAGTTGAATTCATTTTTACTCAAACTACCTATATGTTATATGAATATTTTTTACTATAACTAAGACCATGTAACGTGCCTAATTGAACTGAGTTGTAAGCGCGTTGATGAAAGGGGTGTCAGGATTTAATAGTAACACAACGCTTAAGTAAATTACAAGGTATTACGGTTTATTACAAATGAGAAAACACAACTATAGGAATTACTAATAACCGAACGGCAGTTCGTCCGCGGACACACACGTCGTGTCCAGCGGTTACGGCGAAACAGGACGATACGCCCGAAGTGTAACGGCGGAGTCAGACTGGTCGGCCGGACGACCAGTGCTGCCCGAGTGTACATAAAAAAAATAAATCGCTAACATTCGGCCTTCCTACTTACGGTCCGTCCTCGGGCCGTTTACAAAACTGAGAGTTCGTATAACACAAAAAATAATTAGCATAAAAAGGATCGAGCAATCCTAAAATAATTCAAAAAGGCGCATCGCGCGCGGCGATTATAAAACACAAAATTAAACATGATTACATTATAATAAATTGCTCGCATTGAAATCGATGGCGGACAATGCCCCCCAAAAAAAAATAAATAAATCATAAGATGACGAATATAAACCTTTTTTTTTTTAAACAAAAAAAACAATGGTGGCTTAGGGCCGGCCGAGCTCGAAGCCTTCGAGCCGCGCGGGTAACTTGCGCTTCCTTGCGGACTGACGAAGTTGGACATGAAGCTGGACCTCGTCGTTGGATTCATCTCGGTCGTTCACCTCGTCGTCGGATTCATCTCGGTCGTTCACCTCGTCGTCGGATTCATCCCGGTCGTTCACCTCGTCGTCGGATTCATCTCGGTCGTTCACCTCGTCGTCGGATTCACGTAAAATACGCCACGACTTCAACTGCGAGACATGGGCTGTGGTGGCGTAAATCTCGTGTCCGTCGGACCCGAGCTCTGCGACGCGATATGTGTCGCTCGGAAGTACCTTCATCACTTGCAGCGGCTTCTCGCGGTATTTAGCTTGCAGTTTTGACGGTTGACCCGCCGTGGGCTGTCTCAGCATGACTACGACCTCCCCGACTTCGTATCGAATGCCGTCGAAATGTTTTCGGTCGTATCGATTCTTCATCTTCTTTTGTTCGCGTACTATATTCTCGCGCACCTCCGCTTGCACTTCCTCGGGCGAGCTACTTTCGTTCCGAGTACGACTCAGCGTGGGCAAGGCACCCGGCCGGAAACGCGGCAGATACCCATGGAGGGCTTCGTACGGCGTTCTGGTCGTTGTTTTGTTCACTGCGGTGTTCATCTGGCGCTCGACTTCCTTCACTTTTACGTCCCATCGGCGTTGGTCCGAGGTCGATATACTGAGGAGCGGAATTATTGTCCGGTTAGCCCTCTCGACCTGCCCGTTGGCTTGTGGGTGTCGCGTAGAGTTGAGCGTATGAGCGATCTCGCGGTCGAGGCAGAATCGGTTGAACGCCCGCGATGTGAAGCACGTCCCCCTGTCGGAGATTATCCGGTCCGGTATACCTCGGTCGTCACAAAACTTTTTAAGTATACGTATTACGCCGGTGGCATCGGTCGTTGCGCACGGAAACAGTTGCACGTATTTCGTGAGGTTATCGGCGATAACTAACAAATATTTGTTGTTCGATGTCGACGTCTCAAACGGCCCCAGATGATCGATGTGTATGACCTGGAACGGTCGTTTTCCCGGCGGAATCGGGTGCAGTAGGCCCGGCCTCTTGCCCGACGGTCGCTTGTGCACTAGACAATCGAGACACATGTTAATGTGTTGGCGCACGTAACGTCGTAACCGAGAGAACCAGTAATCGGCGGTAACCCGTGCGATGGTCCGTTCGAGTCCAAAGTGACCTCCGTGGTCGTGAGCTTCGATCACGATTCCCTTCCGCATTGTCTTCGGGATAACGAGTAATGGGCGCCCTTCGTATACGCGGTACAACACTCCCGACGATAACTCGAAATTAACTATCTCGCTCTTTTCCTGCTTTGTTAAGTCGTTCTTACATTCGAGCAACGCGATTAGCTTGCACGTGTGTTCATCAGCTCGTTGCATAAATCGGACGCGTTCCTCTTTCGTCAATGCAACACACACTTCCAGCCGTTCCGTCAACTGTTTGTCCACGGAGTCCGCGTCTTCGGTTTCGTCGTCGACCGCTCGACTCAGCGCGTCGGCGTGAGCCATTCTCGCAGCCGGACGGTATTTAATTTCGAAATCATATTCGTGTAGCACTTCGAACCAACGCGCGATTTGAGGTTTTACTGTTTTGTGCAAGTTTAGATACACTAAAGCTTGGCAGTCGGTGACTACGGTGAATTTGATTCCCAAAAGGAACGGACGTAGTCTATTTAATGTCCAAATAATCGCGAGTAGTTCAAGACGTGATGAGTGGTACTTTGATTCCGCAGATGTCGTCTTCTTGCTCACAGCGTACACCATGTGTAGAGTGGTAGACGTCCCACCTTGTAGCAATATTCCCGATAAAGCTAAACTGCTCGCGTCCGTGTGAACCTGCGTGACGGCGGCTTCCGGGTCGTACATCCGTACGACCGGCTCGTTGCATAGGACTTCGCGTAACGCGGTGAAGGCGTTTTCTTGCGACTCTGACCAAACGAACGGTACGTCTTTACCCGTTAAACACGTCAGTGGGGCGGCGATTTGAGCGTATTTAACTATAAAACGCCTAAAGTAGCCGGCGAGTCCCAAAAAGCGCCGAACTTCGTGTACGTCGAGCGGACGCGGAAATTTAGCGATCGCAAGCACTTTGCGTCCTGGTTTAACTGTACCTTCGGATATACGGAAACCCAAATAATCCAATTCGCGTGCACCGAACGTGCACTTCGACGGTTTGAGCGTCAGTTTGGCGGCGCGTAGTGCATCTAGCACTCGGCGTAGGTCGTGCATCATGAGGTCCCATCTTTTCGATGGTAAAATTATATCGTCTAAATACGTACTCACGACGCCTTCGTTTTTCAGGTCCTTGAACACAATACCCATCAGCTTCTGGAAGGTTCCCGGCGCACCCTTAAGTCCGAAGGGCATGCGCTCAAATTTTGCCGTCGCTTCTTCGGTAACGAACGCAGTCTTATTTTTGGCTTCGGGGGTGAGTGGTATCTGTAGAAATCCGTTGGAGAGATCTAACGTCGTAAATATTACACCGTGCGACAGAACTCCGAGTTGCGAGTCGACGTCAGGCATCGGATACGGCTGATTTACGGTCTGTTGATTCAGGCGTCGGTAGTCCACGCACAACCGTTTTTCGCCCGAGGACTTATTAACCAGAAGTACCGGGCTGGCGTAGGGAGAAGTAGAGTCGCTTATTATTCCCGCTTCTCGCCATTCGCGTAATGTGGTGCTTATAATACGTCGGTCGGAGGGTGACGTTCGATACGGTTTTAAACTAACAGGCAAACTGCCCGGCTCTTCAGTGACGTCCATAGCGATGACATCGGTGCAACCCAACTCCGTGATGTTTTTCGCAAAAGCGTCGCGATATTCGTTAAGCAACGCAACTAATGTTTCGCGTTGTGCGACGGACACGTTTGAGTCGATAACAACGTCGTTTTCAGTTATAGGTACTTTCGTCGGACGGACCGGTTCCTCTGCAGCGACGTATACATTTTCGTCGGCGTGCGACATATCGAGCGCGTCGGTCTGGACGCGGTTCATCGAATCGAAAACTATCTCACCTCCTTGTTTGAAGTAGTTCACGTGAGGCAGATCGAGCCAGGTCCGACCAACCAGCACGTCCACCGGAATCGTGCTGTCTGGCACTATCTTAATTGTGTGATCGGCTGCTAACACGCCTTCAATCGAGATTTCGGCGTCGCCTTCTCCAATCGTGGAGGTACTCGGCTGTGTGGCATTACCGACAGTGTAAAGCGGACACACGGCGTCGCGTATAGCGACGTTACACTCGCGGGCAGCTGATATACGCATCAGCACGGCTGAACTACCCGTATCAATAAGGCCACTAACGGGTCGTCCGTTGATACTCACGGTTTTTACGTACGGGTTTCTCGATCTTTTTGCACTCGCGGTCGCGTCGACACGAAACGCCTGGTCGGTAACGGACGCGGCTTCAGATCGTCCGTCAGACTTTTCCGGGCAACGACCTCGAGTGTGTCTGTCCGAACCGCAATTAGAGCACTTCCTCGGACGTCGAGGTTTCGGGCAGTCCCTGGCGATGTGCCCCGCAGCGCGGCAGTTAAAACAGTAGAACGTCGATCGTTCACTTGAAACATCCGTTTTGACCTCAGCCTTGTACGTCGGCGATCTAGCGGTAGCGCCGATCGTCGTTTTCGGCGGAACTGCGGGCACATCGTATGTCGATTTCGTGCCCAGCGGTTCAGTAACGGATTTTTGTTTGACATTTCGTGGCTTAGTGGACGTTGAATTAGCGGTGTCAAACTTTTCTTTGCGCTTCGCGCGCATGCTTTCCCAGTCCCGGATGTCCGACAGCAGGTCATCGCGGTTGGAGTGCGTACGACCGTACACCCAGTCGGTCAAAGGTTGGGACCTCAATCCCTCGAGGACGTATTCACGCGTGTCAACAAACGCCAGGCCGAGCGAGTGACATAGACCGATTTTGGCGTAGAAGTAGTCGATAGTCAGTTCATTCGGCTCTTGTATTCGTCTTTCAAGTTCTCGCCACAGATCTGCCTTGCGCAAGGTGCGCACGAACGTTGCCCTAAACCTGCGGACGAAGGTGTCCCAGTCGCGGAACTCTTCAAGCAGGTACCAGCTTCGCGCGGCTTCCACGACATGCGAACGGACGTACAGCAGTCGGTATCTCAGTGGCCACTGGTTAACTTGTGCCAACCCGTCAACTGAACTAATCCAATCCTCTGCTCGACCACTAGACTCGTGTCCCGTGAATGACCATATGGATGTTCCTACGTCTGGGAGTATACGATAATCGACCGCCGAAGTAGTCTGGGAGTTATCGTCAATTCTAGAAGTCTGCGATTGAACGGGCGGCAAAACGGCCGTCGACTCGAGTTTTCGCAGTCTTTCGGTTAGTTCGGCCACGGCGCTGAACAGTTCATTATACGTCGGAGCTTTCGGCCCTAGCTCGTTAGTCTTCAAAATGTTTCCATCGTCAGAATCACCCATCGTGACGTAGGCGGATACTAGTGTAAACAAACGTTATCGCTCAACGAAGGTAAACACTGATAGTAATCGCGATAACGACTTCGCGATACGGCGCGAATGTGGTCGTGATAACGACTTCGCGATACGGCGCGAACGTGTTCGCGATAACAACTTCGCGGTACCGGTTGCGGTTACGTCACAGCACGGTCGCGATACTGATTAACCTCAAAATCCACGGGTTGGACTTTGAACTCAACCGTCGGCCCTAGGCTGGGTAAAACACGTGACACGGTTTGCACGGCGAACTGCGCGAACCACGACGAACTACGCGAACTACGAAAACTACGCGTGGGGCGATTCACGTTCGCGGGGTCGGCACTTCACAACTTCGCGATCCCGATAACTTTAACGGTCGCGGCGAAACGCAATAACGATTGCGCGTAACGGTCGCACAAACCACGTGATGGATACGATCGACTCTTAATACAAAAGAGTCGCATCCCACTTCTGAATTGTAAGCGCGTTGATGAAAGGGGTGTCAGGATTTAATAGTAACACAACGCTTAAGTAAATTACAAGGTATTACGGTTTATTACAAATGAGAAAACACAACTATAGGAATTACTAATAACCGAACGGCAGTTCGTCCGCGGACACACACGTCGTGTCCAGCGGTTACGGCGAAACAGGACGATACGCCCGAAGTGTAACGGCGGAGTCAGACTGGTCGGCCGGACGACCAGTGCTGCCCGAGTGTACATAAAAAAAATAAATCGCTAACAGAGTGTTAAATTTTTTACTACAAAATAATTTGCAAATTTTTGAGCTTTCGATAAATGTTGTCAACATTTGAACTTTAAATGCTTATTGAACAAAAACTTGTGCCTATGTACATTAAATTATTCATTATCTATATAATATTATATGTGTGTACAATTATTATTATACCTTTCTATTGTTAAGAATTTTGATTATTTTAATTTTAATTATTTTAATAACAGTATTATATAATATACTAGCTGATCCCGTGCACTTCGTCGCCCGTTAAATGTATCAACTCAATATGACTCAAACTTTGTTCAATTCATTATTCAATATTCGGTGTATGGTGTTCAAAATGTATCTTATCTTTTCCGTTGCCCGGAATAAAAATTCTGAATCGCAGCAGTACATTATCAGGTAGGCAATCTACCTGCGGTAGATCGCGGACCCCGTGCTGTTTGTACGGAAGTGTATGATTTAACTCTAAAGTATCAAAGTTATACCAAGTTTATTTTGATATAATACTGTGGATTAATATAACAAATTTGGTTGCTCGTAAAAAATCGCAACTCTTAAAAAAATTATGATTGTTGAACTCCTTTTGGGTGTAACTTGCTGCGGTAAGTGCAACTCAGCCAGGGCTGGTAGGCAATGTTCAATATTTCGATTTGATGCAAGCTTGTACCTGATCTGCCCGAATAACCAATGGCAACCAATAAATAAATGCTAATTTCTACTGTAGACTGTAACCAATGGCAACTATTAATAAATAAAAATAAAATTTCCAATTTCCATCGTGAATCTCAATGTCCCTGTTTGAGCACCTATTTAAAATGCGAATTTTGGCAAATCCTTTCTTATTGCACGGTGAAAATATGAGAAGAACCTCTATTCCAAATTTCAAGTCCGTACGTTGAGTAGTTTTTGAGATACAGCGATCAGTGAGTCAGTGGTATTTGGATTTTATAATATGTATAGATAACTAATTATTGACTAACATTATCGGACTTTATTTATGCCTAAAACCTGCTCCGTGATATCCGCTTTCATTAAAAAAAACTACATGACAATTGGATAAGAAGTTTCGAAGCCAAACCGTAACAAAGATTTCCTCTTTTGCTTGATTTCAGTTTTATATATATCTATATATATATAAAGGAAAGTGTACTTTACCAAGAATCAACGCCCAGACCAAACCGCTGGGTCTAGAGACTTGAAATTTTATATAGAGGTTCCTTAAGCAATGTAGCAATCACGAACTAAGATATATCTTAGTTCGTGGTAGCAATAGCAATATTGTATATTTAAATTAAATATCGCTTGATAGATTGCGCCACTGTCGTATTCTTTCAACCCCAATTTTACCCCCTTGTAGGTCGAATTTTGGAAAATCCTTTCTTAGTGCGCCCCTACATTGCTTAAAGAACCTCTATATAAAATTTCAAGTATCTAGACCCAGCGGTTTCGTCTGGGCGTTGATGAGTGAATAGGGGCCGTCTCACAGTGTTTTAAAATTTTTATTTTATTTTCAACAATCGTTCAATTGAGTAATTTCATTATGATTTATGATAATTTACTTTTCCACCATTTATTTCATTTTTACCCATTATGTTTAATTTGTTTTTAAATTCTTAATTTTTTATGTTTATCATAAAAATAATATTAATCATTGTTTTCTTAAATATAAAAATATTTTCTATACATATAATTGTACAAGTTAAGTAAGTACATTGATAATTAACTGTATGCATTTTTAATTAGGTATATAATTATAATTGAGAATTTATAGGTAATTTTTGAATATTTTTGAAACTAAACAGTTTAAATTAAAATGTGCAACTTCGGGCAGCTAGATTTAACGCAGTATTAATGTATAGAATGTGTGTTTTAATTTGGCATATAACTGGAAGGGGAGTCTTGTGGATAAATATAACTAATTGCCTCATTATCTTAATGTTACGATTAGACTTTAAACTTCGATTACGCTTAATCGACTGATAACAGATATTTAACCGGGCAAATTCGGCCGATTAAACCCCGGATTAACTTTAATCGGAGTTTAAAGTATTGGTGAAAGCGGCCCTTAATATCGACTTTTATTAAATTGATCGTCAAATTATTTTATAATAATAGATAACAATTCTAAATTTGAAGAATCAAGTCAAAATAGTAATTTCTATCAACAAAATGTTTTATATTACAAATTCAATAATTTATCAAAATTATACAAAATTTAGTATATTTACACATTCACCATTAAATATTTCAATGAATACATTTTTTTTCATTACTTTTTTGATACGATCGTATTGGTTGTTTAAGCAAGGAACTTATTTGTAATTATAAATTGGAAAAAAAAAATATAGAAAAATAGACTTTTGGCCAGCTATTTTCGATTTTAAAACACTGTGCGTCTCCTATATGTATATAGATTATACTATAATTACCTATTATAGTAGATGTATATTTTTGATCAATTCAACTACTTGAAACAATAAAACAATAGTAATATTATACTTAAAAGATAGTCTAAATAAAAAATAATAGTACTATTTTTATGTCTTATTATATTTATGAAAAAAAAAAATGAAATTTTTAACCTATTTTACTTACCTATACACAATTACTTTACGTTTTTATTATATTTATGAAAAAAAAAAAAATGAAATTTATAGTATACATTTATAAAGTTAATTGTAGTAGGTATAATTGATTATATTTATGAAAAAAAAATAATTAAAAAAAAGGGGGGGAAATGTCCGGGGGAAATTGTCCGGATACCGTTTTAAATATATCGACTGCGTAGAGATCATTTGTAATCGTAGAAATAATTATTAAGATAATGATAATCTCTATACTACCTACAGATTATAAATTTAAATTTAAATCGATACATTTTGTTCAAGTGGTACATGAATATTCTCAAACTGTGTAGGTGGACATGTGGTAAGTACTCAGATATGAAAATGTTCAAAACTGCTGTTCTATATATCAACCGCGACTCGCGAGTAGGTACCTATTTCGTTTAAATTTGGTAAAGATAACACTATTTTTATCGAAAATTTATTCTAAACATATTATTAGTAGGTAATTATTATTTATGATTATAAATTAGTTTTTAGTATTTACTAATTACTAAAGAGTGGACTTAAATTTATTAGAAAACTGAAATATATTTTCTATGAAATGTAAGTTGGTATACTACTTATACTTAATAATATGCGCTGTAAAACATAAAAAATAGTAAAAAACTTAAATATTTTTTTTTGTATCATACATTTTTTATTATCAAACCGTTACAAAAAAAGAACAATAAGAACAATTTATGGTAATTAATAGCTAAATAAAATAAAAATAAAAAGGCTTATTGATTGAAATGATTGAACAGACTGCAGAGGCCTCCCAGCGGAGGTATACTACGATATATTGATATAACTAAGTATATTTGTCATTTGATGATATTAATTATTGTGAATAAAGTAATTTATATATAACCTATTTACGTGGAACCTTGTTTTAAATTTTCAATCCTTCGCTATAAAAGTTGAACATTTTATAAATTGTTTTTAACCACAAAATAATTGTTAAATTTTAATATTGATACATTTTGTCAAAATTCGAATTTTAAATGCTTTTAAACAAAAAATTGTGACTGTATTTTTAATATTTTTCAACTGCTATAGTAACAATATATTAGGAGCCTAATGCGTCATTTAAAATTTAAGTTCAGCCCACCACAGCTGCAGGTGACCATTTCATTTTTCTACTTATTGCATGATGATGATGGTTAGTGGAGCTAACAGTCGCGGCGCCATAAATTTAGTACCTACCAGGTGGGCCAGGCTGAGGCCAAAATATTTACTTCATACATTATATAAAACAATATCTAGTAGTGGCAGGCACTTGCGCAAGTGCCGGTTAGTAACAGGGTTCAAACCCCCATTGCCTCAATTTTGTTTTACACTTCGTCGTTTAAACTTACCAAAACAATGATTTGTAAACATGATGTATTAATTGTATTTTTTTTAATAATGAATAAATATTTTTTATACTTAAAAATTACACCCAATACTCAGCAAACCATCAGACATTAATTGTAATATAATTGAAGTATACCTATTACCTAACTATTATAAAACATAACTATAAATTACAATAAAAATATTATATGTTGTAATACCAATCAAATATATAACTTACGCAATGAGCATTCTTTTTTTAAAAGTATTTACTAATTACTTATTATTTTGGTGAACACACGTTGCCTATGGGCTATGAGGTTTGAGTGCATAATGCATTTAGTTTTCAACCCATTCAAAACGAAGCTTACACTCAATATTTGTATTTTGTATATTCTTATAAATCATGAGATATAATTTTTAATAGCCAATTATGATTTATTTTACATTTTAACTTTTAAAGGGATTGCAGTACAGGTATTTTTCATACGTTTTAGACCAATAAGCGGTGGTAAATTACAATATTACACGGAATGTCCGATTTTAATTTTTTATACATGCGTATCATGTATGAACTCTTTGACAAAATATCTAGGTTTCTCAGGAAGTCGATTTTCATCTTTCAATTTTAGAGGACCTTAAAATAAGGATTTTTTTTCAAAAATCCCATGAAATAATTGCATTATATTTGTATTTATTTTGGGCACATCAGATTTTAATCAAAAAAGTGATTTCTAAAAAGCATAGTCTAGATTCTAGTTGGTAGATAGTCAGTGGTTCTCAACCTTTTTACTACCCCGGACCACTTTCATAATATTTTATAGGTCGCGGACCACCTTAATTGTACGAAGACCTTTTTTTTGTTCATCAACAAGAATACACAAAATTAATCAAAACATGTTCATTTTTGTGTTCACTTGCAATTGAAAGCCGAATCAATAATGTAGATACGAAACAAATTGGTGCGATAGTATACGGGTAATATAATATACAATAAAATTCCCAACACTATACTAAAAATAGTTCAGATAACAACACAATACGGACCGGCATCTCTTTAATCGCGGACCGGCGGTTGAGAACCACTCTAGACTCTAGACTCTAGAAGCATAAAAATTCAACCATATTTTCGAAATTGCAATCGAACTTCAGGAAGTATGTTTAATTTACTACCGCTTTTAGTAGTTTTTATAGTTATGCAAACAAGAATATATTTCATTTTTCACCAAGTATTGACATGTGCGTGAGTCGTGAGTGTGTGACAATTACATCCTGCGGTGGTTGCCCATCGCGGCATTTTCTCGGAATCGACATGGCCCAAATGTTAATGTCATGTGAATTGCCTAAATATTACTCCTTAAAACATGATACGCTGGAGCCCCCTTAATTTTGGGGTGGGCAACGGGGGGCCTAGACTTTTTAAGGTGGGCCTGGGCGTACCCTGACCCACCCCTAGCGCTACCACTGGGAGCTAACCAGTAACCACCTATAAAATACATACAATTTTTTTCTCAATTTGTGCTTAGCGTTGCTGACCACCATGGGCACCATAGCTGTTTAGTTCATACACCACCAGATGCAGGGGCGTACTCAAGGGGGGGGGTTCGTGGGGTTTGAACCCCTCCCATGACCTTACTAACCGATGCACTTTTGTGCTTCTTGTTTATACATAATATAATTCACAGGAGCAATTTTCTAAAAAAAAATTTTTAAGAAGGGAAAAAATAAACAAATATATTTATTTTTAAATTTATATCAACATGCATTATACAACGATTACAAGCATTATCTGTTAAGAACTGTATTATGATAACCAGATAAAATTTAAATCAAACATACAAGGTGTATTGATAAGTTGTCGTCACTCTGGACCCCTATACGTATACACTCTTGATTGAAAATATTACCACAGTTCTATAGTCACCAGAGCGCGCTTCTTGTCCTACGGGCTACGAAGGCCTGTATATTCATTCTGTTAAATGCAAAATGTCTTAAAACTTCAGAATTAAAATGCTAATATTTTTTAAAATTGAAGTCAGTATTTACAAAAACATTGAATCATAAAAAGTTTTTTTTTTTAATTGAGTTGGTATAATAAATTTGGAGCCTGTAATTATACATTACATTTGCATTTTATTCATTGGCAATATTTTTATCGAGTAGACATCAATTAGAAAAAAATATTATGTATAATTTGTCACTTCTTTGGATATTTGCATCCTTCTTAAAATCTTTAAATTAAATTAAAACTATTATGATTCTACTCCTAATTCTAATAGTAGTCTGGTAGAGTGGAGTATTATTTTCTAGTACTCATAAAAAACTAAAAACATGTTTAAAATATTTTGCATATTTTATTTTATGATTAGGTATATTATTTATATTATAATATTATTCAATAATAGTTATCTTATAAACTTCAAACTAATTTTGAAAAATTGTTTAGTTTTTTTGGTGTTTTCTTGTTTTTAGCACCTTGCTCATTGTTTTCTTTTGTAAGTGAATATCATTCTTGTTTTGACATAATGCGTTATGATATATTTGGTTAATATTTGACTGTGTATTGAGCAACCAACCTTTGTCAAAAAATTTGTTTATATATTTCTTCAATAAATATAAATTATGTTAGAAAAATAAACAGTGAAAAATGTATATGTAGTTTTCAAATTGAAATGCAACATTAAAAACATGATCTTTTACCGGGACAGCTAGTTATATTTATTATATTTAGATATTTTACACTATAATCTAGTACAGTATTTCTCAATTTTTTTTGTCGTGAGGCTCCCTAAATTTAATGTAAAACTGTCAAGGCCCCCTTAATCAAAATTATTAATTGTTTTTTTCTAAATTAGGTATATACTAAAATTACTTGTACTATTTCACACAGATTAATTATTAAAATGTATAGTAATTTAATATACTTTTGAAAAATATTAATGATAGTATTAAAATTTAAGTATTTATTCTTTTTCCATAAACGCTTAAAGTCAAAAAATAAAAATAAAAATAAAATAACAACATTTTTTACTAGTGTGCCTGGAAGTTCTAAGTACATTGAACCCTACAATAATCTTAAAAGAAAACATGAACAATTAATCAATCGGAATCGGAATATTGTTCTTTAAATAAACATTTTTCATTTTTGAAATTTATTTTCTGTAGAGTAGGTACATTACCATGTTTATATTTAATATTTGTAAAAAGGAGGTGACAAAGTCCACGTGATAAAAAACAAAATGTTCAACCCCCCCCATTGAAAATTCCTGAGTACGCCCCTGAGTCCAGATGCTATGCATTTATCAATATTTATAACTATTTAATAATTAATACTATAAGTGCTAATTTGGTGCTAATTAGGTGATAATTTGAATTAAGTGATAAATCCAGATTCGATAAATTGACATCCATACTTCCTACGGCTGCATGTAAACCGCGGTCAAATTAACTTTTTTTTTAAAGTCGATATGTAAACTGCAACATAGACGATAAGATACACTATACAAACTGCGGCAATTTATTTTATATGCCTATACTATTATACTGTATATACATATCGATAGGATACCATAAATTATAATATATATACCTATTACCTATGTGATATTATGTGCATATATCGTTTAATTAAATTTTTCATGTTACATACAAATTGGTAAGGTAAATCCAAATGTTTTTTTAAATGTATACTTATAGTACTTACTAGTTAGTTAGATGACTTAAATGTCAGTAGAAGTAGTTTAAGAAATTTAATATTTAATTCAACATGGAATTTACAACAATGTTTAGCCATAATGGCAAACAATATTAGTAACTACGTTAAACAGTGATTATAAAATATACATATTATGCAGGGACAAATAAACAACAAAAATACATAATTATATTTAAATAATAACACATAGGTAAATATGATGTGGGTACCTATATAATTTATGTTATCAAATCGACACTTCTATAATGTATATACGTACGACGTACCTATAGGTATATAAAATGAATTGACGCAGTTTGTATAATGTATCTTATTGATTTTGTCGCAGATTGTATAATGTTAAATTTTTATTTGTAGCAGTTTACATATCGAATTTTAGAAAAAGGTTAATTTTTCCACAGTTTACCATCTCCCTTTCCTACATATTACGGATCACTACCTTTTGTTCCACAATTTTTTGTTCCAAGTCAACTTATTCCAATGATATTAACTTCCAAATTTTACTTTTGTTCCTATATACATTTGTTCCAATACCTATTTGTCGAAAGACATTTGTTCCAATGAACATTTTTTCCATATAAATTTCATCCAATTATATCTTTTCACATTTACATTAATTGTTCCGATGAACGTTTGTTACATAATTTATTTGTTCCACAGGATTTATTATACAAAACATTTGGAACAAATATTCATTGGCACATAATGGTCTTGGAGTAAAGAATATTTAGAAAATAATTGCGTGGAAAAACATTTGAATTGCATTTTTTATTTATGCATAAACCTTACACTTTAAACTTATAAGTTATAAGCTGCTGAGGTATAACTGTTTAAGGTATTGATATGATATATTGTGTAGATTTGTGCTTACGGCTAGGTAATCTCAAGGAGGGCTTATTCATACAATCTATTCAGTATTTTAGGTACCTAGTACCTCCTCACTCCACAAAAAAAACAATTAAAACAACAGTGGTGTGCCCAGGAAATTCCAATGGAGGGAGGAGGTCATGAGTAATAATAATATAACATATAACACATATATATGTGTAGGTGTATGGTCCACATAATATTATTATTTTGTATATAGGTCTAAAATAGAGATGATAATAATAATATAATAATATAAAAATCAAATTTTATTTAGCTTATTGCGAAAGCTCAAACACTTCACATATTCATTCCGCTGGGTGTATAATTCCAGAATGGAATATAATAGAACACAATTTTACAGAACGCTATGATCCATAAAAAAATGTTGCATAAAATATTTTACCTGAAAATAGAAAGACCAGAACGTAGAACGCCAGAAAGATAGGGGCATATCACTCATACCGCAGCTTATATTATTATATTATTTCATAGTCTGTGGTTGCAACTTGGGGCAGATCTGATAAGAGAAATAATTTGCAAAAATATAAAAAAATACCAGGAGGCGGGAATAATAATAAAAAAAAGACAAATTCTTAAAGCCTCGAAATTATATTGGTGTGAATTTTCTGTTTTCTTGTTTCTTACAAAACATAAACTTTAGGTTATTTACATCGTGGGCAACATCTTATAAGTTATATTCATATTATAACCTCCCTGCATGACGAGCAAACAATTTTCTTTCACTTTTTTCGCCTAAAATTCGATTTCAGACCACTGTGCGTCGCCTACGACTGAAATAACTCATTTTCTGCCCTTTCCACATAATATACCCAATACCTATTACCAATATTACCTACCTACTATTGTCAATAACTTCAGTGACGTTATATATTTATATTTATAATTATTATTATATTATTATGACGCATAATGACCTAGATGTCGATGAATTTAAGATCAATAAAAAAAAAAAAACTCTGTCGTACAAAAAATTGATAATATTATGCTGTGGTGGCTAGTACATAAAAAATAAATATAATATTATGTGTAATATAATAATAGGTTAGGTTAGGTTAACTGCTGGCTACAAATATTATTATTATTATTATAGGAAGCTGGGGTGACTAGTATATTGTTTATTGTTGACAACGATTATTATTATACACTGTGTGAATGTTTAATCGAATGGGAGTAACCGAATTGGTTCCCGTTTGGCCGAATTGGTTCCCGTCTGAAAAAGGTATTTCATTAAGTTGAGCCGAATTGGTTCCCGTTCAAAAAAGGTATTTTATTAGGTTGAGCCGAATTGGTTCCCGTTTGTGTACAGGTAATTTTTAATTTTTAATAATTGGTACAAAATATAAATTAGACAGTATAAAATATAAATGTACCTACATGGCTATACTCTATAATATATAATATGATATACAATAAGATGGCTATATATTTATATATTGGAAGTTTAGCAAATTATCGGTGATTTCCCGATCAATTAAGATAACGATTGAGATATATGTACTTTTATCGGTGTATGGTACATCGTCTATATCGTATGTACGAATGACAATAATGTTGGTGAACAGTGAGCACTGTACAGCCTCGAATAACACATCGTGTACATTTTTAATTTATATTTCGTATTTGAATTTATATTTTTTAATTTTAATTTTTCGTAATTATGGAGTTTATGTTTAGTGAAAAGGGAACTAAGTTGTTGATTATTGACAATTACAAGTTGGAATTTTTATGGAGACTTTAAACAGTATTCAGACATTAAATTATATTAAATTTCGAAGTAATAATACTAGAAAACTTACTAGCAAACAAGAAAAAAATAACAAATTCTTGGAAAATTGTATGACTGAGTACACCAAGATGAAGCTTACGCGAATTGAATATTTAAAGAAAGTTTGCTTCAAATTTGCAAATCAGCGTTTTTAAACATTTAAATTTGTTATATTTTATTATTTGTATTTTTTACCTACACCTAGTGATAATTGACTTCCGAATCAACGATTGAAAATTGTATATATTATATCATTTTTTTTATAACACACATTGACGCACATTTTTAACCAAGCCTACTTTTAAGTTGACAGTCCTAAGCCTGTAAAATTGAGGAGGAAAATGTGCGTAATTAAACGGGAACCAATTCGGCCGAACCCAACAAAATACCTTTTTCAAACGGGAACCAATTCGGTACACCCCAAAAAAACACCTTTTCCAAATGGGAACCAATTCGGCATGTGGGGTTGGAGCTCGGGAACCAATTCGGTACCAGCCAATCGAATAGATTTAGTTTATTTATATTGTAATATTTCGACAGTGAATATTGTTTTAATAATTGTATCCAATAAGTCTTTAACTTTTTTGAATTTTGGTATTTATATATAGTGTTTAAAGTAAAGTAATGTTTTCAATTAATTTAATTATTTTTCCTCGACTTAAAATAGCTGTCAACAGTCTAACACAGTACTTAGCACAATAAGTTTCACATGTGAAGTGATTTCGTCAACCAATTAAGATGTGGCTGCAGGTCGTAGTTATGCTAAGTTATAGTTGCAGTTAGTTTCTGTTTTACCTGCGTTAATATTACTTATAAATAATTATTTAAAATAAGGTAATTATTTATAGGTACGACTGGTACGAGGTACCAATGCAGACTCTAAAAAATTTAAAATATTTTAGACATTATAATATCAGGTCTATAAAAAACTTATGTAGGTACTTTAAGTATTTGATTATGATTTTAATTACAACAAAAATATGAGGTAAATTTAATTCAAAACTGGTGTTGTGTAAATATTTCTGTTTTACCGCTGTTTTTTGTTGCCTAGTTGTTACCTATTATTTGCAATAGTTAAATAGATAGGTATAACTTATATTTATAAAATATATTTTAACCTTGTTTTGAACTTTTAGTTCTTATCTATAAAAGTTGAACATTATATACATTTTTAAATACAAAATAATTTGATTATGTTTGAGCGATTATGATGGATTTTGTCAAAATTTGAATTTAAAATGCTTATGAAAAAATGTATGCCTTTAATCTTTATATGTTCATTCATTTTGAACTTCTGATATGGGTAAATTTTCAAGATTTTGATTCAGCAAAAAAAATTATTTAACGACCACTGCAATTTTAAAAAAAAATCGAAAAGGAGGTCTTATAGTTGTAATTTATCATTTTTGAAAAAAATACCTAATAACCGGTACACATTTCATTATTAGGTAATAACTGAACATAAATGGACATATTTAATTTTCTTTTTTTTTCATTTATACTGTCACACTCTGTATACTAGATACGTTATACGAATATACATAATTATTAATTTGAATGTTTACATTAAAATTATATTTGACTACGATCCATTGATCCTATACCTAGTTTATTATTTCTATGATTAATTAATAGTTAGGTTAACTGTTTAAGTCTTGCTAATACCAAATAACATAACGTACCTAGTCTAATATATTTTAACTATATTTCCGAAACCTTAATTTTCTAAAATATACAAGTATCTATATTAAAGCCTTTCAAAATCACCTTTTAAATATGACGGTCAAGTAATTTTAATATTTGATTTTATCGATGTGGCAACGATCAACAAATTATTAAATCTACACTAATCTGTATATACTACTACTGTATTTTACTACTCAGTACTATTGCTATATTAAGGATTGTAATATTGTATACAATTTGTTGACATGTCAAATGTTATAAAATATAATACATTTGCAAGAATTTAAACTGGTAAATATAATATAAACATATAATAATAATATACAATTTAACGTGGATGGTATTAGAGTTCATTGAATGGTGACCTGGTGAATCGTGGTGATTGGACGCAGTCACTAATATAATGTGTGCAGAGGTCGAGCAGGCTCCCAGGACCCAGATGGGTGACCACCAGGGTTCTTTGCGACGATCTATCTGCCTCACATAAAAAACGCGTACCAACCGTAGCCGCCACACAAACCGAATGGAGTGTCAAAAAAACGAAGTTCATTTTATGATTTATTTTTGAGCTTCTCGCATGACATATAGTGAATTGCAAGTTAAAAATAATGGTGTGGAATATTGTCCACAGTAAAAACTAGCTAATAACAATGTAGCTTGAAGTCTTAAAAACAATGATACTTTAACCTCCTATAGTTATTTACCCAAAGACTTCTCAATTGGCTGTGATGAAAATAGTGTTTGCATCTTTTTATCTGCTAGTCAGCAATGTCAAAAAAAATAAAACACTATATGTTTCTTTAAATTTAAATAGTATTCGTTATAAATGTAGTAAATGTAAAATGTATAATAGTATAATAATTTGAGATTAATTGATATTTTTTTCTCAAATTAAATCTAAATTGACAATAGCAATGAACACATATTTAAATTATTAAAAAAATAACCGTCTAGTTTAAGTCGTGATAAAATGTATTTGTTGTAATTTGTAGGATGATTTATCGGTGGTGGGTTATTGGTGGTTGTTGGTTGACATCCCACCGCTTGATGCCCGATGCCAATTCTATTACTATTATACAGACAGTATCCATTATAATATAAATATTGATATACTTCAGAGTTTAAATTTTAGGATCAGATTATCAAAACAAAATACAAACGAGTCAACGCGACTAGTAACTGTCCTTGTAATTCTCTTGTGTTCTTGTAACCTAACCAATATTTGTGTTATAATATATTTTAATTTATTACTGGATAACATTTTAAGATATTTTATTTTAAAAATCTTTATCTAGATATTATTTTAGTGAGCTATTCCCAACACTGGAATCATTTCGCTTAAACATTTGATATTAATTTTTAAGACGATGGATACCTATTCAACAGTTAGTTAATAAATTATCCTCAAACGATTTTTTATATTTTGTTGTAATTCAAAAATCAACTATAAATAGATACTTCAATTTTTCACCAAATGATTATGATAAAATATTACAACTGTCTAAAGGTACCTACATGATGAAATGTTCAAAATATTTCTACTATTTTTGAGCTATTTAGAGACGGGTCTAAAAGCTTAAACAATTAATACAAGGTTCCTCATAAGTTGTTATAATAGCAATTTTTAAATAATGAAGATACATTATGTACGATTATTTTTTTTTTGTAAGCATTTTATGTACAGATTTTTACAAAATTAGTCAATATACCGCGAACGTTATTTTGGTTAAAAATTTATAAAATGTTCAATTTTTATAGCTTAAGTTTGGAAATTTAAAATGAGATTTCTCATGAGTGGGTAATACTGTTACCAAAAATCTAAAAAATATATAAGCACAGTTTTTTTTATAGAAATTTTAAGTTGAAACTTGGACGAAATTAGACGTTTTATAATGCAATATTTTACTATTAGTAAAATGAGTTACTTAAATAGCTGTAAATTGTAATATAAATATAACTTTATAATATCATCTAGATAGCTATAGCTATCTATATATAGGTATACCTATATTTACCAATATTATACTATTATATGTATAGGAATATATAAGAATCAGGTGAAAATTACATTGGAATTGAAACTAAAGCAATTATTTATATTTTTATTTAATATAGGTATTACTATAGTACATTATACTCAAAAAATATTATGCAAACCATTAACCAAATAATATACATATATTTACATGGGTATAAAAAAAAATGTAATAGTTCTATTTATTACTGAATGATATGATGTACCTACCTAGCTAAAAGCTTAAATAACTAAATCAGTGACTGTGAATATCGTTTTTAGATGATAAAAACTTGATTTTCATTTTGAGGAGGCTTTTACTGGAGATAATCTTAACTGTAATATGTTAAAATATTAAATAATGCTATATTGTAGACATAATGCGGTAAATATTATAACTTGTGAAAATATTTTTTAGATTAAAAATTGGTGGGGCGGAGGTTGCTCCCACGACTTAGTTCTAATAGCCAATATCCAATGGGGGAGGTGGCTATATAAGTAATTGTTCATTGCCACACCTAAAAAAAAAAAGTTCGGCGCCACTGCATGTAGTAATGTAGTATTATAATACCATGTAGCATGTAGGTATAGTATGAAACTATCTAATTATAGGTAATTATAAATGTCAATATCTGAATATTAACAATATAGACATTATTTGTGAATTTAAGCAGTACATTACAGTAGTCAATAAGTCAACATTTAGTTATAACTTATAACTATAAGAAGTTTAAACAAATCATAATAATTTATTTATTACTATTAATATAAAGTAGGTATTATAAACATAATAATATGATGTATATCATTAACTAGGTACCTAAATAATTATTCTTAAAATTAGAATTACCTAATTCTCTATGAAGTAAACTAAATGTTGATTTATGTTTAATTTTACTAATACTCTTATATTTTTGTCATTTAAGATATTTATCATTAATAATAATTATTATACATAGTCTAAGACGCAGGTATTTATTTTGTGTAATTTATTGTAATTTATTGTAATTTATTTTTATTTATTTATTGCATTTTTGCCCATTGTCAGAACTAAAACCACTTTCCCACTGTTACCCATATATCAGTAACTTATATCATGACAATTAGATATGTATATTGTATAATGTATATCACATATATTTATAATACATCCGTCTATGTATTATAACTGAGCCTACATTTTTGAATGCCAAAATGGCAATTAATGCAATATTCCAATGTGTTTTTATTTTATCTCAATAATTACTAGTAAATATTAGTAATTAGTAATATATAATCAATCATATTAGTATTTTTTTAAATATCAAACAAGAGGTTTATATTATAAAATATAAAATACAAATTGTAATATTTATAATAATAAATGTATTAGTTTATTTTATAATTTATTAGTTTGTGGAATACAATTAAATGTTTTTTTAGTATAATATAATAATGTAGATGCTTCTTTATTATGACGTATTGGACTAAAATAGTCAACACACTTCGTATATCATTATGCCTAGTTTTAAAGGAGTTTTGTATAGGCAATTTTACTGCGATTTTTTTATATCAAATCGTAAACCTTTGAAAATTATATAAAAAAAAGTTTTAGTTTTTAAAAACTGACAATTTTATTTTATCAATTTTCTTATTGTATATGTGACATTTTTAAATTCTACATTAGATCTTTAGGTGTGACTGCGTTGAATCTTGAAGACTTCAAGTCGATACGACCAATATTGAAGATGTTAAGATTTCTATAGTTGTATTTTAATAACTATAAATCGAAATACAAAATTCAAGGTTTGGGACTCAGATCATCTATGATACAATCTTATAATGTATTTGAGCAAAAGTATTCAAATACTTTTTAATTATACTTAAATACCTCATATTTTACGCATACTTTTCAAAATACGTATCTATACTTGTATAGTAAAAAAATATTTTTCACAAGGTCTGATTATACCTTAGGTATGAATTAATATATACCTACACTTGGTTAAAATTAGAACTCATACTGCAACTACACAAGAATAAAGAATTTATTAATTTCAAAAGTCACTAGTAATTTTATTACTACGCCACAAAACTACATAACTCATAAGTCATAACTAAATATATATAACAAAACTAAATAAACTAAATATTTAACAGAAATTAACAATTTATTATAATATTATGTCACTGTCTAATCCAATAACATACCGTGTCTTTTATACCATGTATAGTAGGGTATTATATTAATCAAACTATGTAGGTATAACAATATAATACTATCAATTGTCAGTGTCATATCATAAATATTGTTATTACTTATTAATATGATAAAATTTCAAATGTTCATCAATAATAATAAATGTTTTACTTATACGTTCGTTTTTTTCTCCGTGATAATTACAACATATCCAAGGGGGAATGTTCCGCTCAGAGGACACTGCTTTTGCCGTACTACACATCACGGGAAGATTACACAGTCGTTATCCACCTATTTGCACCTAACACAAAACCATTTACCGTATTCTATTTTACTGGGAGATTTCACAATTTCACAATTTCACAATTAATCTATTAATCTGTAAACTGCATACAACATACCATGGGCGCCCATTGGGGGGGGGGGGCAAGATAGGGCAATTGTCTCCCCCCTGGAAAAAAAATAATACGAACTTGTTGTTCAAAAAATTTTACCATGATATAACCTAATTAGTAATTACCAAGGCAAATTATTTTTTAAAATCACTTTTAAGATATGAAATGTGAATAAAAATAAATATAGTTTAATACCTTAGTATTTGTTACAAATACTTGACAAATATTTTATTATATTTGTATGAATCAAATATTTTTCATATTCATTAATTGTGTGGTCTAAACGTTGTTTGTCAGCTATAAGGCCATTTTATTGATACGCCCTTTAGATGCTGATCTCATTTTTGTGCAGGTCTCTTCTATTGTGTTTGTTTCAGAACTGATATATTGATATAGGTATAACCAAATGAATAGAAAGGTGTGGACTATGAAACTGCGCATTTTAATATGTTCTATGGAAACATTGGAAACTCTCCGATCCATTGATTATACATAGTATATAATATGGTTAGGTATACACTATGTATAATCAATAATGGTTGTACTAACAATAATAAAATAATATTAGAAAACAAGTTAGGTTTTAGTTATTACACCCTGTGTATAGTTATTATAGTATTACCGAGGATTTTCTGATGGCTCTTGAGGCCAAATTTTTGGTGGAAATATACAATCATCTTCTACGTACGTATACGTATTACATATATGTAATATATAATCAGAAAATAAGCATCCTATATCTATATTTTGACATATAGATACAAGTTCAACGAATGCATTTTCGATCTCATGTGGTGGTAGGAATGGCAACCCGAAAAATAGTTTTAACCAATTTCCTAATACGCCGTAGTTTGTATATGCTGCTCGGAGTTGCTGATCAGAATTTATCTGTAAAGTTAATACGTTTAAATTTATAATTTTATTGTATTATGTGTATATTTATAATATATTTTAAGCATAATAAATTACTTTCCGCCACCAACACTGCCCTAAATGAAATCGACATGCTTGAATTTATCTTATGATACAACCAGGCCCGTATTTAGGGGAGGGCCAGGGTGGGCCATTGCCTCTCCTGGCGGAACTTGGGGGGGGGGTTACATTTTCACGAATTTTGTTTATGTATTAAGCTAACATATGGTTATAATTTTGAAATTATAATATTATATAAAATATTTTTTTCTTTATGTATTGTGTGGTTTGGTGAAGATTTCAAAACATTTGCTATGAAACGGGCAAGAAGAAAAAATTGTTATCATTGTATCTATTTTAGTTTTTTATTGCAGTTTCAAACAAATAATATCATGCATATATTATGATTATATATTATACCTACTTATACTTTCTCTATAATATAATAATTATTAATAATAAATGTGTAATGTGTTTAAAATTGTTAATAAAAATTAATATTAATAATATAATATAAAATTAAATTAGTAAGCGTGGTGCATGGCGCCATGGTAAACCGCAACGTTATGCAAATGCGTACAACAGAAAATCGAAAGCTTTGGAAGGACATAACTTATAAAAGAATGATTTGAATTTTCTTCTTGCACATTCGTTCTTAACTCATATTAAATACATGTCGGTGAGTTCAATTAATATTATTATAAAATTACAACAAATAATAACTAAAATCGTTTTACTTGGTTATTTTATATGTAATTTCGTCCAAATATGAACATAAAATAACTATAAAAAAAACTGTGTGTTTATACATTTTTTTTAACACTGGACATCCACATATTCCACCAAAAGGAGGGGCGGAATTTAATTAGTGCCCCGGGGCACATCATTTCTAAATACCTACGGCCCCGGATACAACAAAAACTTATCTAATAGGTAAGTTAAGTACCTACCTATAATGCCGGGAAAATATAATCATCTGTTTCATGTTTGGACCCTTACTTATATTTAAGTGAGACGTACGTAAAACGCTATAACTAAGTCAAATAGTCAAATACCTACGTAACCTTATGAAAATCTGGCATTGACTGGCAACATTGCGCTAAACTCTTGGGTACAAAACGTACGGAATCGACAGGAATCATGTGTACGATTCCGTACGCTGATAAGGGCCGTACGGAATCGTGTTCTACCCACGTGCAAGGCCCCTTAAGTTCAAATTTGGACGAATTACATAACATTTAAACATATAAAAACGATTTTAGTTAGATATTTTGTGGTAATTTAAAATTATTATTCACGTGTACCTAGTACCTACTCGAAACTCGACTGTGGTATAATCAATGCTGTATTGCTGTTATATTACTACTATTTTATTCATATAATATCTATGCGTGCGCCAAATGCCAATGCTCTCCATTGCTCGGGGAATGGGAACAAAATACAAATCAACAAACTACAAAGCAGGGAAAAAATATTTATTGGAATATATTATTTTTGGAACAGATGGTTTATTCCGAAATTGTCACTTGTAAATTTGTTCCAATGAACTTTTTTGCAAGCCATATATTCTGTTCCGATATATTTTGTCAAAATCCAATAAGCATTTATTCCAATGATATTTGTTCCAAAGGATTTATGCTACAAAAACATTTGTTCCAATGTTCTCTTTATCAAATTACATTTGTTCCAATGGATATTTGTTCCAATAAGTTTTTGGAACAAAAGTTTTTGGAACAAATGTCTATTGGAACGAATAATTGTGGAACATGTAATACAGTCCCCATATTACACCCCTATTTCATTATTTATAGATTAACTAAATCTCACCTAAAAAAAAAAATGATAGTGGTGAATTGAGTCACGTCTAAAATATTGAATGTTAAATTAATAATAAATAATAATATCAATATTCGATAATAATTATAATTATAATACTATCTAATATCTAATGTCAATTTTAAACAGGTAAATATTTAAATGATACAGCTTATTAAAGTCAAGTTTAGTTATTTTATTATTCTATTGTAATTCGTCATTAAATTTTATCCTAATATTTCTCTTTTTTGATTTTAGATTCTGAGTGAAACGATGAATATATTGATTTTACAATGATGTGTGTTTTTTTTTTTTTGTGTCTGTCATCACGTTTTAGGACAGTAAAAGTGCTTGGATTTTCTTCAACAGTAGCTTTTCTGATAGGAAAGTGAATCTAGTTGGTACTTTGGGGGGGTCAAAAGTAAAAATTTCCTAGTAGTTTTCACAAGCGCCGGGAAAAACAACATAAAAATTAAGGAAAAACGGGAATTTTTACGCAAAATCGGTTTTCCAAAAAATCGATTTTGGTTTTTGGTGTAACTCTAAAAGAAATGAACGTATATACATGAAATTTTCACTGGTTGTTTATATTTGCATTTTCTATACACGATAACATTTTCAAAATATTTTGAACTGTTTAGGGACATTTTCATTTTTCATTTTTTTTTAGTTTTTTTTTCTATAAATATCAATTAGGTTTTATCTGTTGGCCAAAAAGTGTAAAAATTTAATACATGGCTCCTGATATATTGTTACAATAGCAGTTGAAAAATATTAAAAATACATAGGCACAGTTCTTTTTTTATAAGCATTTAAAGATCGAATTTTGACAAAATTTATCAAAATCTCGAAAATTATCAATCATTGTAATTAATAAATTATAAAATGTTCAGTTGTTATAGCTAAGGATTGCAAATTTAAAACAAAGGTTCTCATAAATAGTTCATACTGTAACCAAAAAATCTAAAAAATATATGAACACAGTTATTTTTTACAGACATTTTAAATTCAAATTTGGCCGAAATTACATATTAAAAAACCTAGAATAACTATTTTAGTTATTTTGTTGTGATTGAATAATATTATTCGTGGGTACTTGAAACTTCTAAAGTGTACTATTATGTATCTATGATAGTATCAGTGTATCACGGTTTTTGTTGATGTATAACGCGTTATAAGTACCTAATGGATATTGTGATATGATTAATTTGGAATTTATTATAGGTACCTATTATAGGTCAAATTTTGGGTAAACGGTCACTTTGTACGGTCCATTGTTCAAAATATACAACGCGGACACTTTGTACGGTCGAGTAAAATGGTACATTGCAGAACGCGGACACTTTGTACTATTATATAAATAAAGTATATATATTATAAATATAAGTTATATACCTAAGTTAGCAAGTAAATAACAGACATACGTAAAAAAATTATATTTTGTACCCACGAATTTTAATTTTTAATTAACGACTAAAAAATTTCAATAGATATACTTCTGGAAGTATATTTTCTAATATATAATTTTCAGTTAAAATATTTTCTTGGAAAATATTTTATGCAAACATTTTTTATGCATCATAACGTTCTGTAAAACTGTGTTCTGTTATATTCCATTCTGGAATTATACACTTTTCGAATTTCTGCAATATCAATTTCTGTATTTCTACTGATAATAATTCTTATCAGTTTACATTCTGTAGTATTTATTTTCGTTCATTTTATTTTCTGTTCAAATATGTTGCTTTTTATATTCTGGTTGTTTTCAATTCTGTAATATTATTTTCTGTTATTTAACATTCGACAAATCTACATTCTGGCCGTTTTTTTTCTGGAAAATAACATGCGTCCACTTTTATCAACAGAAATAATAATAATAATAATAATAATAATTTATATTACAACATTTCGATTACAATGGTTGGCAGTACTTTTTCGATTTTCGATTTTCGGGTCCTTATCATTTTTCGGACAACTGCCAGCCACCGGCGTACGACACAAATAAACAATAACAAAAACCACTACCAGCTATAACTTAAATATTTTATAAATAAAATTAAAATTTTAAAAATCATTTATTATGTACCTATTAGTCGTGTTTGATCAAATTTATTTTTTTTTTCATTTAAAGTGTAAGCAGTGCTTACAGTGCTTACATGCACGCTACGCCCCTGGGTTATTCGGGCAGATCAGGTACAAGCTTGCATCAAATCAAATTATTGAACATTGCCTACCAGGGTGGCTGAGTTGCACTTACCCCAGCAAGTTACACCCAAAAAGAGTTCAACAATCATAATTTTTTTAAGAGTTGTGATTTTTTACGAGCAACCAAATTTGTTATATTAATCCACCGTATTATATCAAAATAAACTTGGTATAACTTTGATAATTTAGAGTTAAATCTTACACTTCCGTACAAACAGCACGGGGTCCGCGATCTACCGCAGGTAGATTGCCTACCTGATAATGTACTGCTGCGATTCAGAATTTTTATTCAGGGCAACGGAAAAGATAAGATAAATTTTGAACACCATACACCGGGCTGCAACTTGTTAGCGCACATTTTATAATTTTTACCTGAAAAATCGGAACTCATTTGCGCACACGGTTATCCTAAATGTACAACTGGTTTGCGCACACGAAAATAAGGCTATATGACATAAGCGCCAAAGGTGCAAAAATGCAAGACTGGGCATTAACGAGTTAAAAAGTTAAAGTAAGTTTGGCTTTTTATTAACTTAACTGTTAACTGTTAAAAATGACATACCTATCATTTGCGCCAAAATAAATATTTTATATAAGTAGTTTTTCTAAATTGATATATCTTATAAAAATGATATTATAATAAAATATAATATAATTATAAAATGATAATAATACTATGATATTATGATATAGTTATGTATACTATATTATACTAATATTATTTTATATAAATAGTTATTTGAAAATTGCTGTCTTAAAAGAATATTTTTATATAGAATATTAGAATATAGAATAGTTTCTATATTTTTGCTCTTTAAACAAAATACACACAACACCTTTATTCGTAACAGTTTTTGTAAAATCCATTTTAACGAATGCTTACGAAATAGGTACTATAACAATATGTTACAACACAAAACTGCTCACACACGACTGTCTATGTGACAATCTATCGTAATCAGATTATACATTTGTCGATTAAGATTAAACGTTTGGAGTACCTATGAACTTGGAGTATGAGTTTATATACGATACGATTTATTACTTATTAAGAGGGTATTAAAAGGTCAGGCCAAAAGGTAACTGTGCGCAAACCATTTGCATGTTTACGGCTCAACTGTTCCCAAACGAGTGGTAGTTTTGTGCCCAAAAAAATTGTCTTTTTGGTATTTGTGCGCAAACCTGCAGTACCGCCCATACACCGAATATTGAATAACGAATTGAACAAAGTTTGAGTCATAACTCATATTGAGTTGATACATTTAAAGGGCGACGAAGTGCACGGGATCAGCTAGTATTATATATTATAATCGGACCATACTAATTAATATGAATAATTAATGATCGATTATTATTTATTTTTATTATTATTATTAGTAGTATTCACTCACAAATCTATTGTCTGGATAAAAACAATACTACAAACAATTATCCATAGATCTGTCGAATAAAAATATAAAAAAATAATAAAACTATCAATAATAAATAATTCCGGATACATACTTCTTCTCATTTTTTAAATTAATTAATATTTTTTTCTTTCTTTTTCACTCACTCGCGTGTACCATTCAAAAGAAGTTTAACTTTCCGCGCGCGTACTGGTAACACACATACTTTTTTTTTTCCAGTTTTGAACCGACGGCGTCGCGGGAACTGCTTTCGCAATGCTTCCGCGACGCCGCCATCGTTTATTTGAAACAAATACAAATAATAATACATACGTGAGGGGGTAGACGGGACAATTCCCCGACTTACCCCCCCCCCCATTTATACATGACATTTAACATTAACAATTTTCTGAAAGTTGTGGATGTTCGACGTTTTGGCGGGCCGACCGGAGTCCGCCGCCCTTGAAGTCTCGTTCCTCCTTTGTGCCGCGATGCCGTGATCGCTGTCCCGCCTGTGGTGTCAAAGGTGGGGGGGGATGAAGAACGGTGGTCGGGGACACCTCCGACGTGTCGCTGTTGCGACGTCCGAAAGCGTCTTCGAGCCGTTCTTCATCTTCCGCTGTAGTTAGTCGTACAGCTGTTCTTCCCGTTCATCGTCTTCCTTGGTGCTCATGATTGATTCGACCATCGCCATGAACTCCCGTCTGTTCGTCATAGCCTGTTCTACAATCCTTGACCGGGAATGTGATAGTACCTATATTACTAAATAAGTATCAAGCACTAAGTATAGTTTTCTATTTACTTCTATTTAAAAATTAAACATAAAATAAAAAGGTGTTCTGCTCTACAGTAGGTTACAAGTGGGTCACTGCATAATGGATGGTATTAAATTTGAATTCAATGATATACTATCATTGTATAAGAAAAACAATTCTGAGCTGAGACGGTATGTCAGTCTAGGTATAAGACATATGATATACTAATCTTTGGTATTTTAAAAAATTTACCTATAATAAGTACCTACCTATAATAAATTCCAAATTAATCATATCGATATCACAATCTCCATTAGGTAGGTACTTATAAGTAGTTATAACGCGTTATACATCAACAACAAACCCCGATACTATCATACTCAATCATAGATATATAATGGAGTAGTTTAGAAGTTTCAAGTTCCCACGAATAATATTATACAACCACAACAAAATAACTAAAATAGTTATTCTAGGTATTTTATTATGTAATTTCGTCCAAAGTTGAACTTAAAATAATAAAATGACAATAAAAATAAAATTTGCTTATGTAATTTTTAGATTTTTTGGTAACAGAATTAACTACTTACGTGGAATCTTGTTTTAAATTTTCAATCCTTAGATATAAAAGTTGAACATTTTATTCATTTTTAACTACAAAATAATTATTAAAATTAAAATTTGATAAATTTTGTCAAAATTCGATCTTTAAATGCTTATAAAAAAAAATTGTGCCTATGTATTTTTAATATTTTTCAACTGATATTGTAACAATATATCAGGAGCCTTGTATTAAAGTTTTACACATTTTTGCCAAACAGATAAAACTTTATTGATATTTATAGAAAAAAAAACTAAAAAAATTGAAAACTGAAAATGTCCGTAAACAGCTCAAAAAGTCAAAATATTTTCAAAATTGAATGGTGTATAGGAAATGCTAATATAAACATTCAGTGTAATTTTCATGTATCTAAGGTTATTGGTTTTTGAATTACAACAAAATGAAGAAATTGCAACATGAGAAATCGAGTGAATATCCAATGTTGTAAAAATTTGAATTTCAAACACTCATAAATATTTAATTTGACTTTCTTATAGACATTTTTTTTTTGATAAAGCTAGACAAACTTAATAGCAAGCTTGTATAACATTGCCATATCTCAGGGTTCAAAAGAAAAATTTTTACGAATTCTTAACTCAAAATAATTTGCTAGTTTTATTAATTTTTCCATATTTTAACAATTTTTGAACTTTAAATGCTTCAAAACATTATATAAATTGTAATATTTTTCGTAACCATGGATATTTATTTTTTTTACGATTTATTGATCTAAGTTGATCAAGTCATTATTGTATATTGTTATCTATAGTCCGCTATAAATCAATATATTTTGTTTTTTTATAAAAAGAGTGAAATCTTTACGTTTTTAAATCGATTGAATATGACGTTCTGGAATTCTATGTTATCCAAATCTCAAGCTGTGTTCAGCTCAATTAGAAAAGTACCAACGATGAAAATATTTGAAAAGATCATTTTGCCGGACAAAATGTTGGAGGCAAACTTGAGAACCACGAAAGATAAGTACGTGTAAATATTATTTTTTAATTACAAATAATATTACTCTTATATCTTTTCTATCACATAATTATAATATCTCTATGGACCACGTTCTCTATAAAGTATAAACTCAAAAACTACTTTAACGTTTTGAATAAAATTTATACCAATAGATTCTTTGAGACTTGGGGTGGGGGATTTGTAGCTTTGTTTTTCGACCCATACAGGTGACTCACACATTAATATAGATTCTGCTCACGAAACCTTAATACAAAATATATTTTTGTTTGTATTATAAGGTTGTCATTATTGGTTACAGATAAATAATAGTTTTTATGATAGGATATCATATAATATATAAAATTATTATATATCGAAATATATATATATAAATATATAAATATATATATATATAAATATATAAATATATATATATATATAAATATAAATATATATATCTGTCGAATAAAAATATAAAAAAAATAATAAAACTATCAATAATAAATAATTCCGGATACTTCTCCTCATTTTTTAAATTACCGTAGATTGGGGTGACTTTGATAAATTTTGTTGATTTTGTTTGTTATTTTAAGCATACTTTTTTTAATACTTATGCTACAGATCTCAAAATAATCCCGTTGCATCAAGTACTACTTTACCAACATTCTCGATTTTTTTTTTTTTTTTTTCCCACCGACAGTTTTTTTTAAATAATTTTTTTAAAGTAGCTATCAAAGTCAGACGGAATTCGGGGCGACTTTGATACCCCCATTTTTTTTTATTTTAAACTAATGGTAATGGTATGAAAGTTATAAATCTCAAACCATTTTAAATTTGATCAAATAGTTTTTGAGTTATACCATAAAATGTATTATGGGGTGACATTGATATCATTATATCAATAGGTACTTTATTTGTATAAATAAAAAAAACATAAAACATAATTTAGGTGGATAATAATTTATTAAGTTGACTAACTAAGTCTTGTGAAACAGTAAAAACATAATAATAGTTTCAAAATTAAATCTTTTTCCTCTTTCTGTTTTTATCTGTTTTTTCAAATCTCTTATCTTTCAAGTAATTAACAACAATATCGTTAATAGATGGGTCATCTTCCTTTGGTAGTTTTTGTAAGACAGCATTTCGATCCAATGGATAAATTCCAGTGGCACGAAATCCAGATTTTAAATTGTTGGATATGCTCCCTACGTCATTGATCCGTTGAAGACAACTGCTTACCAATGCTGGAAACGACGACTTCGGAATAGATTGCATAATTGTGTTACGATTTTTCCATTCGTTTAAACAAAATCTCCAACTCTGTTTTAAAGGCCGGAAAAAACACACATCTAGTGGTTGAGTTAGATGAGTTGCATTTTTGGGCAAACATACAAAATCAATACCAGAATCCTCACACTGTTGAATTACTTCTGGATTGAAATGAGAAGCTAGATTGTCTCCTATTAGTACTTTCCGCCCAGTTAAACGGTTTGCATGAGGCAAAAATGTAGTGAAAAACCATTCTTTAAAAGTAACACCATCCATCCATCCATGTGGTGTGCAATTATACCTGGTTCCTTTTGAGCAGCAAGGGCTATCACAGCATGGAGATCCTTTGGGTCCTTCATTTGTCCAAGATTCCCACAAATTTTTTGATTTATAAATTATGTATGGTGGTAATAAAATACCACTTGCTGACCCGCATACCATTATTGTGGTGGCACTTTTGGAATGATTTTGCACTTGTACAGGATATTTGGTACCACGTTTGAATAAAAATTTTTTTTTACCTGGGTCATCTTGGAGGTTTGTCTCATCATAATTAAAAATATTATCAGCAGGTATATCTTTTAATACTGTAGATAAATTATCAAACTATGAATTTATTGTAGTAGGGGAGACTTCGGCACGACATCGAGAAATGTTTGTTGTAATTCTTTGAGTCAGTGAATTGTGTCTTTTTAACAAACTTCTTGCCCAATCATCACCTGGGAGGTTATCATGAAATTGTTTAACTACTATTCCTCTTTTGTCTAATGATGATTTTGCAATTATTCTATAACAAGACAATTATAATTAATTATAACACAAACTATTGTAAGATAGTAACATTTTGTATGTTTACCTTAAATCCATTAGAGTTAAAGGGAATCCCCAATCACCACACTTTGATACAGCAGCTATCATATTCTTTTCATCCTCATCACTAAATATTGACTGTCCTCCAGGTTTTTTGCCATGTTTCCCAGTAAAACGGTTGTGTAATGTTCCATACGGAATTTTGTATATTTTACTAGCCTTTAAAATTGAAAGTTCACCATCAACAACTTTTTTAAGTGCTTCTTCCAAAACCGCATCTGTTATATTCGCATATGGGCGACTGCCAACTTTTTTTTGTACACACGAACCACTAAAATAATTAAAATACATGTAATAAATACATAAATAAGATTATCAAAGTCACCCCAACACTACTATCAATTTCGCCCCTCGATAAGAAACGCTATATTGCTTACAACATAATGAACGAAAATAACATAACACAGTATGATTTGAATCATGATGATATGTATATAAAATATAACTTATAAAATTATTAATAAATAACATTTTTACTTACTTTGCGCAGCTAATTCTAAAAGTTGTTATTTTACATTTAAAATAACGTTGAGATTGAAGATAACACACGTTTCAAATAATTGATAATAAATCAAATCATAACCGTTATCGTTTTAAGACCATATTTCTTCGTAGCACGCCAAAAAGCCACCCGACAAATAACCACCCGACATAAGGCCACTTGATAACGACAAAAAACCATTCGACAAAACGCCATCACCAAAATCCGACAAAATGCCACCCGACAAAAAACCATCGTACCACACTACCAACCGTAAATTTGCGAATGAAAATCGTACACTAATGAATCGTCAAAAAGCCACTCGACAAATAACCACCCGCCATAAAGCCACATGTAAACGACAAAAAGCCATTCGACAAAACACCATCATCATAATTCGACAAGAAGCCACTCGACAAAAAACCATCATACCACACTACCAACCGTATAAATACGGTAACATTATCGTATTAATACGATAAAAATATCGACAAAATGTCACTTAAATTAATTATCAAAATGAATTAAGTTTTTGGCGCTTGATTTGAAACACTAATCAGATAATAGATATTAAAATTTAAAACTCATGTCTCATGGGCATGTCTGTGAAGATAGCTCCTTCCTAGTTAGCTCCTATACCACTGATAAGAAAATGGTTGATACCAGCTATATTAAGTTGCATTTACTAAATTTATTAGGGGCAACTAAAATTTAATTTAATTTTAATTATAAGCAAAAGACAAGAAAAAGACAGTTATCAATTTATTATTTATTACAATCTGTATATTATATTATAGTGTTTTATGTCCATATTCATTTATTTATGAATGGGCTAGGAGCCCAAAAGTACAATACAATTTATAGTAATATGTAAATATGAACAATATAACATAATCGTTAAAGTGAAGTCTAATAAACAAATATCAAATAACTATAAAATAGTAACAACAGATTGCAGTACTATTATTTATAAAAACATTTTAAGAGAAACTAAGGAAAACTACATAGGAAAACTAAACCTAGTTAAATGATAATGTAATTTAAAATGAGAAGGAAGAGAGGGAGCATCCACACGTCTCTCAATTAGCTTGTGCACAAATACCAAATTAGCTTAAACTCTTCTATCTGCTAGAGACAAGAATTTGAGTTTATTCATCAATGGCCTATAACCATGGGATGTGCCCAGTCGGCCAGACAAGTAAATACTAGGTTGATTTCAACCCATCCATATTTTTCTATTGATATTTTAATAATATCTATATAACTATGGCTATAGGTCAGATTAAAATAAATATCAAAACAACATTGAAATACACAAAAAGCATGTTCATCTAGTATCTGCAGGATTTTAATTTTTGTTTTTTAAGGATTTAAATATTATATTTAAATAGTCTTTAATTTAATGTAGGTAGGTACAAATATCTGTTGTGATATTGAATCTACTATATTTCTTGTTTCATGAAAAAAATCAAATATGTTAATATATACCAAAAATAGTATAGGTAGATATTTTAGAGTTGTGATTTTGGTCTAACAATAGTCACTTATATCTAAATTATTCTATTGGTAGTCAGTGCATACAGTATTTACACAGTTCCTAGAAAAATTAGATACTTTGTAATTTGTTTAGTTACTAACTTAAGATGTATGCAGAATTTGCAAAATAAATGACGCTGAAGAACAAAAATACCAATATTATAAATTAGATTGTGTAGTCAATATCACTGCATGATGTTTTTGATTATTTGAAAATATTATTTGTAGTTACATATTTTAACTTATGCATAGGTACCATGTAAATAATAGTTACTTAAAATTTAGAAAATCAACCTTTCATGTCCTCAACCAACCACAGTATCCAGAGATAAGCCATTTGTTATACCTCCTTATTTAAATCATTATTTTGGAAGACCTAATTTTTTTTATAATTGTATGATTATAATTAATCTGTAATCATTTTTTTTAAATAACACAAAATAACAATAAAATATATAATAAATTAAATACAATTGTATGTATTTATGTGTATTTTCAGACAAATTACCTGAAGATGGAATTATCACAACAAAAGCTCCCAATTATTCAAATAATAAGTACATAATGTTGTTAAAATAATTATTTGTTTAATTTTATGTTGTTTTACAATTTTATTGATGTATTATATTTTATTGTAAAAATTACATACCTAGATAAAAAAAAATAATTTTAAAATCATCTTTATACCACATATGTAACTTACAAATACATTTATAATAAAAATATAATTGTAAATAAATTAAAATGTACAAATATTTACATTAATTTTGTTTACTTAAAAACCAAAGCATGTTATGATAATATAATTCATTTTTATTTATTAATGCTTCATAAGTAACATTGTGATTCAATGTTCAATGGGTTTATAACTATGTTTAAAATATTTATCATTTAACATTTAATCAACACAATGTTAAATAAATATAAGTACCCCTTTCATAACTTATTTAACTTATTTTTGTGGTATCTACATAAACCTACTAACATATTCCCCCCCCCCCCCAACCATAACTTACGTACACTACTGTTTAAAATTGTTTAGGTACCTACATCATTATTTGCACATATTTTTGATGTATTTAAAATTATACCTTAACACTACCTATATGATATATTGTGATGCACAATTTCAATTACTTATTTGTGCCAACAATATATTATTAATGCAAATTTCCAAATCCACCCATGAGGTATTGCATTTAGATTCGTTTCTTTTAAGATTTTTAAAGCGGTAAAAAGATCCCCTGTAGGCCTAAAAACCCGCTTTTCTTTTTTTTTACAGCTAAACTATATTACACACACATAATAATATGCATAGTAAGCATTTTATATACAAACATAACTGTTTACAATTTCATTTTTAATTACTACAACTATAGTCTAATAGTTTTCCATGACAAACTCATTTTATGAATAAACCATAATACCAAATTATTATTAGCTATTATACTGCTCATAGAGTTCATCATAGACATATTCTTCTGAAAATAAAATTGAATATGAATGCCTTACATTTCCTCAAAATTAAATGAGTGGAATTATTGTAAGCGCTTGAATGAACTCTTTCATATAAGTGGCTCAAAGTTGGACAAATCAATTTTTAATTAGTCTTACCAACAAAAATAGTTTGAACTTTAAATAGGTACCTTATAAGTTAATTAAAAAAATAATTACTGTGATAATGTAAAATTGATATGAGATAATATAGATAATTTTACTAATTTTTTTTTCAAATTTAAAGTTTTGTCCAACTTTAGTCATTTTCTATTTAAAATAAAAATAGTTTTAACAATTAATAACATTGTTATTTCCTCAAAACTTATTGAGTGGAATTTAAAATCATGAGTTATCACTAAAACATAATTTTTTGAATAAATCTTGATGCTCATATTTCCTCAATACTAATTGAGTGGAATTTAAAAATCAAAGAGTCATCGCTTTAAATGTGATAGCTAATAAATTATACACCAAACTAATGTAAAAAACATATTAATGTTATAACACAGACATTAATTATATTTATAAGAATTTATTTTAGATAGTAGGACATTGATTTGAGCATAGTCCACAAACCCAATCTGGGTTTTCAAATTCTGTTTGTTCCATTGCTGGTAAACATGAGATATGCAGCCATCTAGTACAAGACCCACACTGTACCATTGTACTATCCATTTCACAATTATAATTTTGTTTAAAACTACCCTCGTCTTTTCCACAAATTAAGCAAATGTTCTTCATACACTTTGAACTTGATAGTACCAAATCCTGTAAGTTTAAACGATAACTGTTTGGATTAAAATCATAAATTATTCTTTTATTATTCATTAATTGATTTGCAAAGTACAACATAAATACACCACAGTTAAACCCATCGTCTTGATATGGTATTTGGACAAACATATCTTTCCATTTTTTGATATCACCTACGTTTTGCTTTGGTTTCCATGTTTTAGGCACACCACATATGACATTAAGAACTCTGTCCTTCCAGTAATTTCTCTTCTCAGTATTTTTATGCACACTTTCTATAGAATTAAAATAACTTACTGTTTTTTTTATAAAATCTACATAGATCAAAGTCCAATGGTCTTTTTCCAGTAAAGGTATTAATAACCTCGATGAATCAATCCATTCTTGTCTGCTAGCTGTAGAATCTTCAACACTTTTACCAAGATTGAACATATAGTAAGATTGATCTGGGCTCACACAGCCTAACTGCTGTCTTTTTTTAGTTATCCAAGACCTTGAATTTCTCTCCAAAAATATCTGTAACAAACACCATATTTCTTTATTCTGTAACCAAAGCATACTAGTATCGCCTTTAGTGTTTAAATTCAAAAAATCTAAAGAAGATATTTCTATCTCTTCGTTTTCAAAAGAAATTTGCGATACCACATATTTCTCAACTCCACGATAAGACTTCATGTAATACATTGGATCTTTCACCAATTTGTTCGTACGGTATAAGTTATAATTTCCTGTTGGAGACTTATCAGTGGACGATTCCCATACAACTGCGTGCCCATAAGTGTCTGATAGAATTTGGGTAGTCGAAGCCACAGGTGAAGCATTATCAACAGTTTTATTTATATTCTCAATGACTCTTGGACTTGTACTATTTTCTCTTGTTAATAGACAATCGTGATCACTGACGTCACTAAGGTTATCAAATAATTGCTCACCTTTATCCAAACTGCGTACAATTGGTTGATCTGTTTGACTGCAAACAGTGAGATGATCAGTATTAAACTCATCTCCTTTTGAATGTAATACAACACCCTGTTGTAGTGTTTTATCTTGGCTCTGTATATTTAATGACAAACAATTTTGTTGGTTTTCACCATAACTTTTGCCTAAAATGTTATTATTGTTTCTCAAGAATGCTGGACGTTTTCCTTTCTTCCTCCATGTTTCTGGAGTATTTAAATGCAGGTTGTCCTCGTCACAATCAGCTTTTTTTTTATGGCACATATACGTTTAGGTATTTGTAATTCAACCTGTCTAAAGCATTGAGCTTCATATTGGGTTATATTTTCTATAAACCTACCACATTTCATTCTTCTTGTGCCTTGTAAAATATGATTTTTCACTAAATTAAACCAACTTTCTACTGATGCATTACTCTGGCGTTCTTCCAGATGAACAAGAGTAGTCATAACTTTTGTCCACAGAGGTATGTATGGCACATTTTCAATAAGGAAATGTAACAAGTACTCTTCTGAATACATACTATTAACATCTAGGTGATTATTATCCTGTGATGTAATATTTACCATTTTTCTCACACTGTCGAATATTTGTT
>CARXXK010001255.1:0-41438 GCA_949089665.1 Macrosiphum euphorbiae | reverse complement strand
GTAAATTGAAGCCCCATCACGAGTCTTGAATTAATAATCGTATTGATACCGGTTCGCCTCGTAGATCGATCAACTCGCCGTCCTGATTTTTTAAAATTATACTTGCATGTGTTATAGATGTAGAATTAATGGAGTAAAAACCAAATGTGTTGGTACCTCTATTATTTTATAGCCTGGAGGAACATTTGGATAGAACTCGTGGATTGTATGGCACTGCTTACCGTTGACGAATGAACCCATAACTAGATTTGAATCGATATATATACAGTTTGTTTTGGTAATATTGACCAACGTATCTGATTCGTGTTTGACATTACCAGCATATACACGATTTTTGAATCCCAACAACTGTCCTATACTATTAGTTATACTAAAATCTATAGTTTCACTACAAAACATTGTACATTTTAGTGTATTATTATCTGCTGTCAACTCGAATATAATATCAGTATTATGCAATACACGTTTTATAGCTGTGTCAATTTCATTCAACTCATAAGAGCCGGTAGGTATTACATAGGTATCGCTATTCATATTGTTATCATTACTGTATGTGAAGCATATTTTATTACACTTTTCGTTTATGTTAGGAATAGAATTATTCGTTTGAAAACCTAACAGACAGATTTTTGCATTTTTACTGACTTCTATCGGTGGAAAAAATTCACATGACAATTCGCTCGAGTTACCGGTTAATGTTATAGTGTACATGATAAAAATTTTAAGCACAGATGACCACAGTTTGTTGTGTTATATTTCTGATGTCTATCGTAGTTATATTCGATATTACAACCGTTGAAATATTTCTGTAATTCTAGCGGTGGCGTTAAATTTCCATAACTATCATAATATTTAACTTTTTTTCCGATTTTCTTATACGCTACCCAATGAGTACCTGTTCCGTTTTCGATGTCTAAATTAACTACAGCTGACTCTCGATGTTTTGCTAATCGAGGCAACTTGTCTCTAGCAAATACACCGATAAAATGAGGAATTTTCAGCATGTCAGCGTATTTTATAATCTCATAATCGTACAACGCTCTACCGGGTAACGTAGAAATTAGTTTTTTGACCTGGATTTCTTAACTGAACCGCCCTTGTGTGGTGCTAGGTATAAACCTTTACCTTTTACGATTTTATAAGAACTACCCTTGTGAGGAGTAAGATATAATCCTTTGCCTAAATGAATAGGAGAGTTATTTCCAGAATTTAATTCTTTCACGACTTTTACTATATTACCTACTCCACCGGTAAGCGCGCCTAATGCTGATAAACCAGCAAAAATAGGAATTAAAGGTAGAATACCGCCCTTTTTAGGTATTGGTATAATTCTTGGTGTTTTAGTTTTTTTGTTTTTATTTTTATTTTTTTTAGTTTTTTTCGCAGCTGACAGACACGTTCTTACTAATTTTGTAATATTATTTTCGTTCATTTTATTTTTGATGGGATTTTTAGCAGCCAAAACCATTTGTTTAAATCCGCAACCAGCTCCAATCTTACGTTTGGCCTTCATAGCTGTAGTAACTAGCCAAGACGCCGCTTTTTCCTTGATACCTGTGTTTTTAGATTTAAACACTTCCCAAGCCTGATTTTCTAATACTTCGTCTGCTCTATGCCGATCAGTTAGCGAATTACTTTCTTCGTATGCGATATCATGCGCTCTGGCCAACTCGTCAAGTCTGTTTATACCACGTTCTCCTCGTGCTAATCTTTGTTTCAATTTGGTTCCGGGACCGGCAAATCTATAAACAATTATTCATAAAATTTAAAACGGATTTATTAGTCATAATATATTGTAGCGACTTACCTATAACCAGGTAAATGTAATTCCACGGGTAAATGATTTATAACAGAGTTAATAAGACCGGAGCCTTTATTGTTGTTTCGCTTACGAACGTGAGACATCGTGTGACGCTATCGCTAACATAGCACCTATATTTATAGTGAAAAATTTTAAAAAAATGCGCTTTATCGAACAAGAGAAAAAACTACGAATTTATAATATTGATTCTCCCGAGACAATTCAACAGAGACATGGAGAGCTTTTCCCAAATACGATAAGGTCGTTGGTACTTGGCAGCTCGGGGTGTGGTAAGACCAATCTGATATATTTTCTACTAGTCGATGAAAATGGGTTACGATTTGAAAACGTTTACATATACTCCAAGACGCTGGAACAACCTAAATATAAATTATTAAAACGTATTATTGATGGAATAGACGGTATGAACATTTTTACCTTTTTCGAGAATGATAAAGTAATTCCGCCAGAGAAAGTTTTACCAAATTCAATTTTTATCTTGGACGATGTTATTGGTGAACACCAAAACGTAATAAGAGATTATTTTTCTCGAGGTCGCCACAATAAAATAGATATTTTTTATCTGGCCCAGAGTTATTCAAAAGTACCAAAACAGTTGATACGTGACAATGCGAATTTAATAGTATTGTTCAAACAAGATGAGACCAATTTAAGACATGTATACAATGAACACTGTTCGGGTGATATGTCATATATACAATTTAAACATTTTTGTGTAACATGTTGGAACCGTGAGAGGTTTACATTTGTTGTTATTTGTAAAGATAGTGAGCGTGATAACGGACGTTATCGTTTTGGGTTTGATACTTTTGTAGTTATATAAGATGAAACAACTAATAAATATTATCATTTAAAACGTAGTCATGACGGAAGCAACTACTGTGTTAGATGAGCTAGTTAAAGCTAAGGAAAGTATTAAACGTAAATATATCGCATTAAAAACCGGTTCTGATAATGTTCAACAATTAATGACACAGACATTAAAACCAATTATCGATCCTTTAACTAAAATATCGAATAAACCTCGATTGAACAAAGAAAATATTGACAATAAATCCTCAATTTTGGACTACAATCAACAAGAAATTGAAAATTGGTTTCAGTCTACAGACTTGGATAAAATCTATGGACCGAAAAAACTTCCAAACGGACATATTATTTTGGGTAAAAAAGAAGTAAAATTTATAGAAAACAATATACTTATTGACGGTACTGTTTACCCATCTACGTCGGGTCTTAATCAGTTATTATTTTTAAAAAATCCACTTATTTTTACTGATAGCGATTTAGAGGTATATAAATCTATATTAACTCAAACATCAGTACATTTATCTACAGTTGGAAATAAAATAAAAAAGGGTGGTACTAAATACTCAGCAATTATTAGTAAATTATTCCCCTCGGGTGGCGAGCTGTCTATGAAATTACAGAAAAATAACTTAGTGTATTGGGATAATCCAAACGAGTTGGTCGACCGATTACGTCTGCTTCTCGCGTCAAAAGCAGCTGGCAATACAAGCGTTTCAAACGAAATAATTTCGATTTTCGACGAATTACACGAGGCCGGACTAATAAAGCGAATTCCCGATGTCTAAACGGGAAATCGCTAACGAACTTCACAAACCAGCAAGGAAAAATTTCACTAGGCGTCGAGTTAACGTCTATGGAAAAAATGATTTATGGCAAGCCGACTTGGTTGAAATGATACCATATTCAAAAGTAAATGGTGGTTACAAATACATCCTGGTTGTGATTGATTGTTTTACAAAATTTTCTTGGGCGAAGCCGTTAAAGTCTAAGACAGGTAAAGAAGTTACTAGTGCAATGTCTACAATATTACTTGATCGTTCACCGAAACTTTTACAACTCGATAACGGAAAAGAATTTTACAACACCACTTTTGACGCTTTGATGACCAAGTATGGTATACACAAATATTCAACTTTCAGTATTCTAAAGGCTAGTATCGCAGAAAGGTTCAACCGAACTTTGAAGGGAAAAATGTATAAAGAATTTACTGCTAGAGGATCACACGAATGGGTTTCAATTTTACCAAAGTTACTTGACGAATATAATAATTCATACCATAGAACTATAGGAATGACACCAATACAAGCAGATTCCAACCCCGCTTCGGTGGTAATAAAGCATCGTGAAATTAAGACTGTAAAAATTAAGTTTAAAGTTGGCGATAACGTTCGTATCAGTACACAAAAGGGCGTGTTCACAAAAGGTTATTTACCAAACTGGTCTACGGAAATATTCGAGATTATCAAAATAAATAAAACATTACCCGTTACTTATCAACTACAAGATTATATGGGTAAACCTATAGCTGGCTGTTTTTACTCTGAAGAAATATACAAGACCAATTTCCCAAACGAATATTTAATTGAAAAAATTATACGTAAAAAACAGAATCAAATGTACGTCAAGTGGTTAGGATTCGATAATACACACAATAGTTGGATAAATACACGTGATGTTAAAAAATAGTGTCAGTCGTTTTATAACTATGAACGTGTTCGGTAGTTCTCAGGCGAGCGATGCTAAAAGAATTATATCAGATATTCAAACAAGTAACAAAACAATTGTAAACGATGTGAAACTTCAACAAAAAGAAATTGATACTCTGAAAAGTAATATTGTTAATCTACGTGATAATATACAGACAAGTAATAAGTCTATATTTGATTACGAAAATCGTATGTCAGAGCTAATTAATAAGTATGCTGATAGTAGTACCACAATCGCCATCCAGGGTCAAGACGTGAGCCAATTAAAAGCGGACGTGAGCCAATTAAAAGCTGAAATAAATCGTATAACCGGAATATTTGATGAAAATTCATTGCCGAATCACGGAACATATATTTCAGAATTAAATTCACGTTTGATAATCCTGGAAGCCAAAAATAAAAAATAGTTGGTTAGAGTCATGCGGTATTGAAAAATAATTTCAGTCGAGCTGTATACACCATCGTGTTTGGTAGTCCTATGTCAGTTTTATAAATATTTAAGTGTTATAAAATATTATATACATACATTTAATATACCTGAAATTATGTCGTCGGCCATCGCAGACATGCAATGCGTTCTTGGAGCAGGCAATAAATATTTTATTAAAGAATTATCTATAGTGGACACTGAAACATGGGCCAACCAACACTGGATTTTTAAAAATTCTAAATCTAGACAGGACAACAAGAGTCGAAAAACTAATAAGTGGTTGGAACATAACTATCATAAACTTACTATAGAATATGGTGATGTTGAGTATGAAGAACTAAGTAGAATATTGAACTCTTTAAAGTTCTCATGCATTTACGTCAAAGGTGAGCAGAAAAAACAGCTGCTTACAGAATTTATACCTCAAGTCGCACTAATCAACATCGAAGATCTTGGATGTCCACGTTTGGACGAAATATGTGATGATGAAACTCTACCTTGCTGTATTTTTCATATGGAATTTAATCCAAAACAATGTACATTCTATAAAGTATTTGCTATAAGGAAATGGTTTATAAATAATTCTTAAAAATATGATTGTACACATTTTATTTAATAAACATAATTATATTTTAATATTGTTTTTTTAATTTATATGTTAACATATTTATGTTAGCATTTACAAGGGTTTTAATTATACTAATATTATCATCCATCTACCTGAAACAGAAAAACATGATTATAAACATGAAAAAAACTTAAATATCTACCAATTATACATTATAAACATAAAAAAACTTAAATATCTATCAATTATACATTATAAACATAAAAAAACTTAAACATCTAACAATTGCACATTATAGACAGAAAAAACTAAAAGTTTATACCCTAATCTAACTTAAAACTAATAAAACATACATATTATTTACAATAATTTCAATTTTATGTGATGCGTTTACAAAAATATATACAAGAAATATACTAATCTAACTTAAAACTAATAAAACATATATATTATTTACAATAAGTTCAATTGAATGTGCTGCATTTACAAAAGTTTACATTAATCTATCTATCTCAAGTATAATTATATAACATGATAATATTTACAATATATAACAAACTATATAACATGGTAATATTTACAATAAGACTAATTAACAGAAAATATATAAAATCAGGTTGTGTAATGTAGAAGGTCTCTCATTAATCCTTTCTCTTCCTCGTTCCAGCTCCCTCCATCTTCCTCAAGTTCTGGCCATATGTCATCTTCTCTGTAAAATTAAGAGAAAATGTTAGAAAAATAATTTAAATATATATATTTTGTAATAACTTACTCTATACTATAATGCCCATGGGCTAGTGTGTGTATTTTGTCCTCTAACACCACTCTCTTATCGTCATAATTGTTGTACGTTAACTTCTTGGTCTTTATCGTCATCAGTTGGTGGTTAAACGACCGTATTGACACATTCTCCTTGTACGCCTCTAATCCTTCTTCCCCAAACAAAAACTTCCTATGATCTTCCAATGTCATGTGGTTTTTAACCACATGAGACCTGATACCCTTCGCTTTAATTTTTTCACCACCAACTCTGTCTTCTGGTCCAGCATATACATTGAACGCGTATGACTTGGCTCTCAACGCAACAAACTCTGTAATAATATTAGAGTCCACCTCATCGGAAAAGAGTCCCGGCTTCTTCTTTCTATTTGCTATATAACATGGGTGGTCACGAGGCAGGTTAGCGGTGTCCATCCGGTCCAGTAAGCTACTGTTAGCCGCCAAGTCTACATAAAAGTCATCGGTATAGACATGGTAAATCAGTGAATCTGGAAAAATAATGTTAAATTAATATATTATATACAGGAGAATAGTTTTAGTATATTTACCTGTGTCAGTGTACATCAATTTAATTTTGTCTCCATAATGTCTCTGCATAACATTATAGTGATAATCATACATCATTGTTTTTGAAATATCTAGTACAGCGAATCCTATAAATAATAAATGTGTTAATAAATAATAAATGTGTTAATAAATGATAAAGTGTAATTTAAAAAAGTATATTTACCAATATATATAGGTTTATCAAATTTAATAATTTTGTTCTCCAGTGCGACAGCGTTCAGGTTCTCATTATAAGTAATACAGTGTTTAAATGTACTCTTATTTATTAATTTCTGTAACCTCTTTTTGCATGACACCAACTCCATCTTCATCTCCTTCCTCTTCGATTGCATAGTCTTCCCTGAAAAAATAAAAATGTTGGTAAAAATGTTTAAGTAGTATAAATAAAGTAACATACCAAATACAGCGTTATTCATCAGCTTAAAAAAATCTTTCTCAAAATCATTCCTAGCCCTCTTCCTCATCTCGGTATTTAACTCAATATATTTAGCCAGCCAATCTGACTGGTTAAACTGAATAACCCTATGAACCTGTAAAAAATAAGAAAAAATGTTAAAAATCTGATTAAAACCATATAAAATACAAATATTTACTTTTTCAACTATCAGCCCATTCTTAATCGCCTGCTGTAGATTTCTGTAATGTATAACGTAATTCTTCTTCTTTTCGAACGTTGCCATCAACTTCCTAACCTTCGAACCACGCGGCACGCTGTTTTGCGGCAGGAAAGGCAGATCGTTATGTTCGTTGTGTAGGTGTCGTGGGTACATCACGTCCACCTCAAACACTCGTCCTATTGGGGAGGTGGCATCCAAATCATCCAATCCGTTTAACGTAGGTTCAACCCACTTGAACCCACCGTACGGCATGTACTGTGACATAGCCCATCCGTACAAGTTGTTACCTATAAAAAATAATAAGTATGATATATAATAATACGTTTTGAAAAAAATATACTTACAGTCCTGATATATTATCCATGATTTATCTTTTGTCTCGTCATAATCCGGGGTCTTGTCATTATTAGCCTTCGCGTACCTCTTACTTGCCTGCACCAATCCTCCACGTATGCCTATAAAAAAATATAAGATTATTATATATTAATTTTTAAAAAAAATAATATACTGACCATTCTCGAACATCAACAACATGTCATAATCGTTCAGCAACTGTAGCTTTTGCCCCGTGAACTTAAGCATCGCATCGAAACTTAATCCTGGGGCGGTGAAATAATGAGCGGCGTCCAGGTTATACGCCCTCATGCATACGTCGCGGAAGTTTTCAAAAACGTCCGCCAACAACAACACGTCGATTTTAAGGTATAGATCGCTGTACTCGCCCAACATCGTACAGCCGAAGTGGTCCCAGACCTCCTTCGCGTGGTCAAACTCTTTCTCCTTAATCCCGGTCTCTGTCAATGTACTATAAAATTCTCTCTTCCTCGGTAACCTCGTCTCCTCCAGCCGCTCCCAACTATCGGTGTACTCGTACGGGTACACCCCCTTACGAGTCACGAGCGGCATATCTCCGGCGACAAAATGTTTGGCTGTCTCACGGAAGTTCTCATGTTCGGGTGTAACTAAATTTTCGGCCAGGGACGACAGACTCGACGCCATAAACCTGAACGTGTCGATAAACCGAACAGTGAAGGTACTACTTATATATTTCGAGAATGATATAAATTTCTCCTCACTGTTCGGTATAACGTTGATAGTTTGAGTATCATACCCAAGTTCAGTGATTATGAAGTGCGAGTCGTAGTTTGAGAGATTATGAAAAAAGACAGGGACAAATTTAGGCTGTTGCAACTCTAAGTTACACCTAGAGCACAAGGTCTGCCTAAATTTGCCCGTGAGATGGTCATGATCCCTAACCTTATCGTCCCCGACTAATAAGCATTTGCATAAGTTACACGCATTACACTCTTGATGTGTTTTTTCTTCACCCTCGGTCATGATTAAAGGAATGTTCGTCTTCATCAGACCTTCAATTTTCCGGGCCACATCAACAATCGACTCCATGAAATGTCTCGCCACGTCAGTCCTGTCTTCGCTGCCTCTATAGATTACCGGCCCCGCCGGTATCTCGTACTCCGTCAATAATTCCACCGGTACGTCATCGCTCGCCTTCACTAAAAACCCGTAGCTCATAGCTTCGTGTTTTTGAATAACTGTGGTACTATCGCCCCTCTTTTCCTCCGTCTTCACCAGCAATGACTCAAAATCTGCGTATATAACAAACGGGTGCCTAACCGTTTTTTTCCACGCCCTGAACTCAACACAATCACCCTCCTTCGGCATCTCGGGTAAAATTGGTTTGTGCGCCCCGCAAATCAATTTGTGTTGGTCCAGGGCCTCCTGTCCGCTCAGCTTGTATTTACAATTTTGTTTGTCGAATGACGTGAAGCACCTTTTACAAAAAACGACACTCCCGTCATGTCTCGTTTTCTGCGCACGTACGAGCCGGGAAAAATTTGAGATATAAGTATAATGTACATTGTCGCCGTCCGTCACCAATAGCAGGTCGAAGTGGTTTGGTTTTTCTTCATCGATCACACGCAGCGGATACACTTCGTACGTTGGATATTTACGCGGTGGCTGGAACTTTTTATCTATACCATAGACGTTAACGGAGACGTTGATATTATTTTTTTCGAAATTGGAGATATCCGTTAAAGGTGTAGGGAAAGAAATACCGTCAAAATTATATTTCCCCTCGTGTTTTTTATAATTTTCTCCGATACGAAATGCCGACGGCCCCGTAACATGTCTCGCCAATATTGCCCACTTAAAGCACTGCTGGTCCGTATTTTGTGGGTTTATCGTACCCCGCTTCCTATCGATATACGCCGGTAATTCAATATATGACGACCCAGTCATTGGTGTGTAATTGTATATTCCTAATAATAAGCCGTCTATTGTCTCCAGAGTAAATCCACTACCGCGCGACTTATACTCCTCCTCCTCCTTCAACAACTTTATATACGCCCTCTCAATGATCGTACTAATGTCACTATCTGAGAAAATTTCTACTGCCACTGTCTTAAATGCCCGGTTCTCCGACGAATTGGGGACGTTGGGCCGGTTGTACGTTGCCTCGAGTTTCAAATTAAATTTTATTGGCCCTTGTTGAACTCTGGTCTTTAATAAATTTTCAATCTCGGGCATGAGGGGTTGAAGAAAGTCGGAATAAATCGTTGTATTGCAGATATTTTTTGCATAGTACCACACGATTTTACGGCTCCCAGACGATAAAATTTCTACGAACCCGGGGACCTTCACCATATCCATACGCGTCTTTTTTGCCCTAGCAGCTGAGGTGGTGTTGGCAGTCGAAACACGTTTCCCGTTGACGGTAACGGTGTAAGAATCTTTAAAAAAAACCTAATATTAATATCTAATGAAAATAATAAATTGACTAATCTAATAAAAATCTAATTATCCTCACGAATCTTAAAAAATCTACTGATATAACAAATGTTGACATATAATAAAATCACGCGATGAAAAAATTAAATCTACCAAACGATCTGACAACCGGTGCAATGCCGGAATACTCCAACTATTATACCATTGATCGCTTCACAGACCACTTGATAAGTTTAAAATAAAAAATATATAATTTAAAATGTGTTGTACGATAATTTGTTGAATTTTAAAAATCTATTTAACGACAATTATTTTTAAAAATCTAATTGGTCGAGCAATAATACTTGTCGGTATATCTTTTTAAAAATGATCCGTTAAAATCAGCGGGTCTTTTAAAAATCTAATTCTTATAAATAAAACTAACCTGTATCCTCAAATTCATCCATTGCTTTCATACATATTTCGTCTTCGGTTAACATGTTGGAGCCACCGGCTGGGGCATCAGGTACAAATATTTGCGGCGCAATCTGGACCTGTTGAGCTGGAGCTGGTTGAGTGGTGATCGGGGCAGCAGGTATAGGCCTCAAGTGAGCTGGAACGTTTACGATACCTTAGGAAAAATAATATAAATTAATATTGTATAAGATTACATAAAACGTATACAATTTCTATACATACTGTTGAATATAATTTAATATTGTATTAGTAGTATAATCATATTGTGTATAACAAAATATAGCTGTTATTAGAATCTGATAAATCACACCACATATGGCGTGATATTGTATTAGCCAATAAGCAAGCTTGTAAAGTGGCGTGAGCCAGGGGTCAGTAGATCATTAGTATATAAGATTGTTTAGTTGTGTACTGTAGGCACTGCATTTTAGGTATTACTTATGTGTATGTCATGTATATCTCGTAAACATAGTACTTACATTGTTGGAAGTCAAATTACTTTTCATACTTAGTTATGTGTTTTAGTTTTAGTGAAATATTACGTATTCTTACTATAACTAAATTGTGTTGTATATTTTATCTTTTGTCGATCCATATTATAACCTCCTTTCAACAGGTTATGGGCCCAGATCACTAGATCACTAGATCATCGTCATTGATGATTACAGGACAACAAAAGAAAAATTCAACATTAGAATTTGACAGGTTCTAACAGGGAACAAATAGACTAAGGTACATTTTTGCAGTTCATATATTTGATCAAGTCATGGAGGATTCGGTCAAGGTGTCAAAGTTGGCGAACGCAGAAGAATGGCCATTGTGGAAGTTCCAGATGAAAATAGTAATTAACTCGTTTGAGTTAGGTAGTTTGATTACAGGGGACTGGACGAGACCAAGTTCCAAGATAACTAAACTTTCGGACAAGGAATCCGATGAAGAGGCAAGAAGCCGGCATAAAAATCAATTAATCGCTTGGACAAAAGCAGACAGTAAGTGTCAAAAGGTAATAGTAACTTCGGTAGAAAGTGGTCCAATGCAATATTTAATTAATTGTGGAAGTGCATATGAAATGTGGGAAAAATTATTAAGTGTCTACGAACAAAAATCTGAGGCGAATATGTATTTATTACAACAAAAATTTTTTGGTTACGTAAAGGATCCCACAGATAACATTTCAGCACATATTTCTAAACTAGAAAAATTAACTAATGATTTAAGATTAGCAGGTGAAAATATAACAGATAACATGTTAATAACAAAAATTCTAATGACTCTACCAAATAGCTATCAGCATTTTTACAGCGCATGGGATTCAATGCAATCAGAGAATAAAACGATTAATAACTTAACAAGTCGTTTGTTATTGGAAGAATCACGTTTGGTACAACAAAGCAATAAGTGTAATATTGATGTTGAAAAATCTAGTGCATTTACTACAAAATCTCAAAATAAGTCGAGCTGGAAAAATGGTAGTCAGAAAAAAGGTAAAAACAATTTTAGTAGTTCAAGTAATACTAAAAAAATAGGTCCATGTTTTTACTGTGGAAAAGTTGGGCATATCAAGAGGGAATGCAGGAGTTTTCTTAAAAATCAAGGACAATCGTCGGATAAAGACGACAACGCATTTATAAGTGAGTCGACATTGGTATCAATCAAAGATGATGAACAATGGATATTGGACTCAGGTGCATCAGATCATATGTGTGCAAATTATGATTGGTTTCGAGATTACGAAAAATTAGAAAATCCGACTCAAGTCAAAATCGGGAACGGATCAAGTATGTACGCAATCGGTACTGGTAAAATATTAATTTGGTCGTATGTTAAAGGTAATTGGAATAAAAATTATCTATTAAATGTGTTACACGTGCCGGAATTAAAATATAATTTATTTTCATGCGGTTCAGCTTTAGATAAAGGACTTAAAATGATTAGTGATAAACATAAATGTGTATTTACTAGAAACAATAAAATTGTATGTGTAGCTGAGAGAAAAGAAAAATTATTTCAATTGCAGTTCAAAGTCGAAGTATTAGATAATACTACGCATCATGTAAATATTGCGATTAAAGATTCGTTGCGATTATGGCATGAAAGGTTAGGACATCAGAATATACAGTACGTAATTAATTGTTTAAAAAACCATAATATTACGATTTCTGATAAGGACAATACATTTTTTTGTGATTCTTGTATGTTGGGTAAACAACATAAATTTTCGTTTAAACCAAGTACGACAAGTAGTGACAAAGTAGGGGAAATAATACACGCAGATTTGTGTGGACCGATGCAGAAAGATTCAATCGGTGGGTCAAAGTATTTCCTATTAATAAAAGATGATTATACACATTATAGGATGGTGTATTTTCTGAAACATAAAAATGAGGTTAAAAATATAATCGGGACGGTTATACAAAAAGTTAAAACTGATACAGGATGTAAAGTAAAAGTTTTAAGAACTGACAACGGTTTGGAATTTGTTAATAATGAGATAACTAGTATTTTGCAGAAATACGGAATTAGTCATCAGACAACAGTTCCGTACACTCCAGAACAAAACGGAAAAATTGAACGAGATAATCGGACAATAGTAGAAGCTGCAAGAACAATAATACATTCAAAGCAATTGGATATATCATTATGGGCAGAAAGTGTTAATACAGTTGTGTATATACTGAATTTAACTGGTACAAGTTCAATTAAAGGTAAAACACCGTATGAGCTTTATTTTAACAAGGATCCAAAAATAAGTCATTTAAGAATATTTGGAACTGAAGTATTCACTCATATTCCAAAAGAGAAAAGACAAAAGTGGGATGCAAAAAGCAAAAAGGGCATTTTTGTTGGTTATAGCAATAATACCAAAGGTTACAGAGTATGGTTTCCAGGTACAACTAATATAAGTATTTTTAGAGATGTTATTTTTAAAAACGAAATAAATCAACAAGTAGTAGTGTATGATGAAAATCAACAACAGGTTCATGAGATAAAATCAGAACCAGTGGAAAACGACACAGAAAGTCAACAAGAACATCCAAATATGCAACTACGTGATAGAACAAAATTAAAACCACCAGACAGGTATGTTGCACAATCATTCGTTACCAAGTATGTAGAAACTGAGCCATTAACATACAAAGAAGCCATTTCGTGCAATAACGCAACTAATTGGGTAGAAGCGATGAACGATGAAATTAAATCATTAGGTGATAATGAAACGTGGACTTTGGTATCAAAGCCGGTGGGAGCAAATGTTATAAACAACTCATGGGTTTATAAAATAAAACATAATGATCGTTTTAAGGCTAGGTTAGTCATTAATGGATCAAGACAAAAATATGGTATTGATTATACAGAAACGTTTTCGCCAGTAGTAAGGTATGAATCAATAAGAACAATTTTAGCCGTTGCAGCAGCAGAAAATTACGATTTAAAACAATTTGATATAAAAACGGCATTTTTATATGGTAATCTAGAGGAAGACATATATATGAGACAACCTATTGGATTCGAAGATTCAACAGAACGAGTATGCAAACTAAATAAAAGTTTGTATGGGTTGAAACAATCGCCAAGGTGTTGGAATAATAGATTTAAGCAATTTCTATTAGAGTTCAAACTAGAACAAAGTGCATCGGATCCATGTATTTATTTTAATCATTATAATAATGAAACATTAATTTTAGCTATTTTCGTTGATGATGGTTTGATAGCGTCGAGTAGCATAATAAAAACAAATGAATTGTTGCAAGGTCTTGAACAACAGTTTGAGATAACACAGGGTAATTTAGATTATTTTCTAGGTATGGAAATAACTAGATGTACTGACGGATCAATATGTATACACCAGACAAATTACGCTAATTCGATTATTAGTAAATTTAATTTATTAGATGCGAAGGAGTTATCTACACCAATTGATAGGTCACATACTATAGAACAGAAATTAACAACGAGTGATAATCAATTTCCATACAGGCAGGCTGTGGGAAACTTATTATTCTTATCTCAAGTCACGAGAGTATAGAGTATAGAGTCATATAGCATTCGCTGTTAACTATGTTAGTAGGTTTTTAAATAATCCAACGTCGGTACATTGGACCATGGTAAAGCGAATAATTCGTTATGTAAAAGGAACAACAACATTTGGTTTATGTTACAAATCTAACGTAAATTTGTGTTTAAGCGTATTTTCAGACTCAGATTATGCAGGAGATTCAGAGACAAGACGTTCAACTTCTGGTCATGTGTTCATGCTAGGAGTATCTACGGTATCATGGCAAGCGCAAAGGCAACCCATAGTAACACTAAGTTCAACTGAAGCAGAATATATCTCGGCGTGTGAAACAATCAAAGGATTGATTTGGATTGACAGATTGGTAAAAGAAATCTGCACCAGTACAACGGGTGGACAACCGACATTGTATGTGGACAATCAGAGTGCAATTCGACTTGTGAAAAATCCAGAGTTTCACAAGAGAACTAAACACATCGACGTCAGGTATCATTTCATCAGGGAAAAGTTTGAAGAAAAATTATTTCGATTACAGTACGTTGAAACAGAAGAACAATATGCAGACATATTTACTAAGCCACTTCCGAAGGATAGGTTTGAAAAATTAAGGCAAAAATTATCAGTGTTGAAATTACTTTAATTTTTTTTGTTTATATAAAATATTAATTACGGGGGTGTGTTGAATATAATTTAATATTGTATTAGTAGTATAATCATATTGTGTATAACAAAATATAGCTGTTATTAGAATCTGATAAATCACACCACATATGGCGTGATATTGTATTAGCCAATAAGCAAGCTTGTAAAGTGGCGTGAGCCAGGGGTCAGTAGATCATTAGTATATAAGATTGTTTAGTTGTGTACTGTAGGCACTGCATTTTAGGTATTACTTATGTGTATGTCATGTATATCTCGTAAACATAGTACTTACATTGTTGGAAGTCAAATTACTTTTCATACTTAGTTATGTGTTTTAGTTTTAGTGAAATATTACGTATTCTTACTATAACTAAATTGTGTTGTATATTTTATCTTTTGTCGATCCATATTATAACCTCCTTTCAACACATACCATGAATGTTCTTCATATGCCTTTTAAGATGCGACTTATCGTTGAACAATTTATCGCATACAGTGCATGGGAAACGTATGCCCGCATGAGTTTTGCCATGTCTGACCAAATTACGTTTTGCGGTGAAAACCGACGGGCACTGTTCGCATTTAAACATGATTAAAATGTTTGAAATAAAAACGAGATGAAAAATAATATAGTGTTTAAAACACTTGCAAAAATTAAACACTTGTAAAAACTGTTGAGTAAAGGCAAAGTGCGCGTAAAGGTATGGGTGTCTGGAACAGACTGACTATGTCTTGGCGGACAACGGAGCGAGTGTCCAGAAATCTCGACATTTTTGGTGAGGGTAGCATTTCAAGCCGTGGGTTACCAAAATATTAATCGGGTATTTACTATGATAAATGTATAAATCACTAGTTATTACCAATTATTTTAGGAACCATCGTTTATCAGTAAAAACAGGTCGTTCCGCCGACAATAGAACGTTTACTATCAATACGTGAAGGGGAGAAATGTAATCGAATGACCGTATCATCCTTGGTCTGCACTGAGGTATTACAAAAGATTCTTTCACCCTTGACAGGGGGAGTAAATAAATTACAGTTGACCAGTCTAACTATACGAAAAATATTATGTAGGTCATACGGCTGTAACACGATATACACTTGTATGTTGCGACTCAACATCTAACAATAGATTTTCGTCCCATCAGCTTACAATAGATACCCCTTTAGGTCACCTTGACAAAAATAGTTACTGTCATACCAAGAAAAGCGAACAGACCGGACGAAACAGGTCGTTCCACCGACAATAGAACGTTTACTATCAATACGTGCCTAACACAATGGTGTATATTTCTATACACAACCCTTACTCGATGAAGCCTTACAAAAATATGACCTAAATGTTACTTTTAAAATTGCCGCTAACATAACCATCTAACAAAATATTTAAAAATATTAATATAGTTTGAAAATATAAATTATTGAATGCATGGTTTTAAAATTTAAAAATATATATATTTTAATAATAATAATATAATTATTACAACCCCCTCAAAAACCTTCATATTCATCCATGTGCCGGTTAAGTTCTTCATCATCTTCATATGCCTCCATATGACTGATCAACTCCTCGTTATTTCCGTCTTCACTCCAATCCATTTCTGCTGTTTGCTCTCCAGAATGACGCGACGTATTCATAATTTCCCCTTCAAATAGCATGTTATATTCGGGGGCTAACATGACCCGAGGAATTTCTACCGTGCTATGTGAAACTGAGGACTGGGAATCTAAGTCTGGAAAAAGGTCGTTTCTCACCCTCAGTACGTGTGCTATCGGTGTTGTCGGCGGAAACATGTCTGGTGAAGCTTCTTCCAAGAAGACAGGCTGAACCGGTGTTGTTGGCGGAAACATGTCTGGCGAAGCTTCTTCCAACAAGACAGGCTGAACCGGTGATACTCGAGGTGGTGATGGTGTTGCAGGGGGATTAAGAGGCGAAAATGCCCTATGAAAATGATTATTTTCAACTTGCGTGCTCTCGTTAGTCAAGTAACCACTATCTCCGGATTGAGTCTAAATAATAATAATAATTTATTTTATATTTTATTTTTAAAACAAAAAAACTTACCATTTCACCAAATACGAAAAAGTCATGCTCATGCATGTTGATGAGAACTGGAGACTGGGGACTGGAGACTGGAGACTGGCTATGTATTTCGGCCAGACGTCGATTATACTCCTCTCCTCCGTATACCGGTGTACTCGGTGATGAATTATTTGACATCTAAAAATCGGATTATATGTAATTCTTAAAATATCTTACGAATAATATAAAACAAGATACTCACATTTTTACTATTTTGTTCATCGCCAAAAGATATGTTTTCTTCTTGGCTTAGTAATGTACTATAAAAGACACGTCTTGGTGTATTTGATAGCTATAATATGTATTAACTGTATTATTTTTAATTATAATATGAAAATAACTTAACTTACCATTTCATCAAACTCGCCATTCGCTAAGAAATCAATGAATCCTGCAGATATATCTGGTGTATTTATTGTAGACACTTGGCTGCTGTTACACGACATTTTAAAATACTTTACACACTACGTATGACTTGGTAAAAGATCGGGTGAAGACTAATGATGCGTGAAAGGGTGGCTGTGGTCATTCAACGGTGACCTTGCAGGTTAACCGTGTAATCTGTGTGTGTGTGTGTGTGTGTGTGTGTGTGTGTGTGTGTGTGTGTGTGTGTGTGTGTGTGCGTGTGTTTTTGTTTGCGATATACACGAATATTTTTTAAATAATTTAACCATATTTAATTATTAATAGATTATTTATCAATGTACAACGTTAAAAACACGACTGAGTTTCTAGGTCACCAGTAGTGGCGTGAACGTTTTTAGGGTCCACCCACCCTCAAAAGAGTTTACGAATTACGAGTGTCGAGTACAGTTATAATAAAAGTAATAAACATGACTCGGGTCTCATAAAACCTTGTCGCATGCCGTCAATGTTCTAAGATATTACATGAATACAAAACGAAGGGTATAGTCACAACCCTTGTTGAAGAATGTCATTGTTAACAATAACTAGGGTATGTCGGGACACTCTGATCTGTTGTTGACCGCATCCGAGCACGGACCATGCGCCAACCTGTGGCCTTTTTTCAATATTTATTTTTGAAAAATTTAGATAATATATACAAAACGGTCGTTCGATGCATACATAATATATGCGCATGCGCGAAAATATGTTGTACGCATGCGCTATACGATGACGGGGCGGGGTAAAATATTCGTCGCGCACGTGCGCGATCGGGCGGCGGGTTTGGGGGGGGGGGAATATACGTCACGAACGTAAGCGGTGGGTGGGGGAGGGGTAAAATGTACGTCGCGTACGTGCGCGATCGGGCGGCGGTGGCGGTGGAGGGCGAGCAATGGCGAGGAGGGCGAGCAAGGGCGAGCAAGGGCGAGCGGATGCGCCTTCTGAACTGTCTTTTTTTACCTACTGTCGTTTATTGCCGTTTTTTTCTAAAATTCCAGTCCTAGCCCTTTTCGACACTTCTGCCCTCCCCGTAGACGACTTATTCGCGTTCCCCTCTAATTTTATAGGCCGCGCTTTCTCGGCCGCGGCGCACGAGTCGATCGCGGAGGACGCTGCGTCGTCACGATTTCAACGATTTCAGGTAAGGACGTCGTTTTTTCTTATTATTGTTATTATACTTAATATTATTATGATTTAGGAGCGACACTGTGGGCTGCGATACTACAGTGCGACCGTTCTTATACGCGACATTATACCGGTGGAGTGATGGAGTGGAGCCGCGGGGGAACAACTTTGGCGACGCGACACGCGTTTGTTTCGACCTGCCTGATCACGAGGTGACCGGCCCTCTTGCAACGCACATCAACTGTCACGGAAAAGCCTATTACTTTGTGTTATTATTTAATATATCAGTGCTTTCCTTTGACTTTTGTTTTTCTTCATTGAGCGCTTTTCACACACCGGTAAGTCAACTTTTATATCTACTACTATACTATATTCTATGCATATAAACTACAGGTGCATTCATGGCGGCGCGTATCGCGAACGAACATAATGTTTTCACCACCTACAGACATCGTTTTCCGCTGTTTCGTGTTTTTTCCGTACACTTTGAATACCTATAGGTAACGTTTTTTATATCCGCATTCGTATTAGCTGTCGCCGAAGTCGACGTGTAAGTCCGTTGGCCGTTTCGGCGCGTTACCATTGCAGTACACGTGTTTTATCGCTTTTTTTTGTGCTACTACGAGCTGGGTATGTCATTTTTCTATTTTTTATGTGCATCACGTTAGCCGGTGTGTACCTATTCATTCTAAAAATAACACAAGTCGCTGATAACAAACTGACACAGTCATTATATTCGATTGCAACGATTTTTTTACGAGTATTCAGCATTTATACTTTTCATGATTATATTATATTCGTTTGTGATGTTTTTAGGCTATTCAAAATGGTCAAACGCTGCGCGCTATGCGGAGTTGTGGACAACAACGACGATGACGTTTCCGTATACAGGTATTTCACACAACTCGTTAAATATCAATTTATCATAATAAATTATGTGTCGCCACTTAGATTTCCAATCGCCGTACAACGTCGTCTTCAGTGTGTGGCATTTGTGGTGGACCAAGGTTTTCCCGTGAACCACACATCTCAGCTGTGTTCGAGGCATTTCGTCCCCGGTATCGACTACGCTGTGGGAAACGCGCTGCGCCGCCGTTTGAGGCCCGCAGCAGTGCCGTCTTTGGTGAGTATATTCATTGCAGTGCACCATGCCTGTATGCCCGTCTGGCTGGACTTCTAATACTAATACTGTTGTGTACTCTCATGGGTTTAATGTACCTACTGTGTCTTTCAAACTTGTGGCTAACGACAAGCAACCTAACTTAATTTAATAACATAACTCAATGACATTCAACGTTTTTGTTGCAACATAATGCATGTAAGCTCACACAAGTATACTAATAAACATGATAAATAGGTACGTGTCTTTATCATTTCAAGTTTGATCAATTTTCACAACATTTACAATATGGAAATTACTTAATATAATGTTGGATAGTGTAGCCCACTGTAGTATGTAATTGTCAACATTCCTTACATGCTTAATTATTCACTATGCTCTTAGATACATATTATTGTTTCTGTACATACTGCTACTGCTATATACCTACCTACTTTACTATACTGGCTCGATACAACATTCTTGAAAACTATTATATATAAACTATTGTATAGAAATTAAATTGTAGAATAAGTTGAACGACAATCAATTGTGTTACTGCTGTTTCAGATTTCAATTGCATAACAAACACTAGGTCGAGCTTATTATCATACTTTACCTAAAATTATAACTATACTTATAAACTTATAACTATACTAATATATCAACTTTTACTATATTGACCTAAACGGAACTCTTGACACAATACAATTTTTCTTAATGTTACTACTATACAAAGTAGGTATTACCACTCCTTTTTTTTGTGAATTGTGTACTGGATAAGTGTTAAGATCTCATTTAGATCATTTCAGTACTTTGTTTACTTTATTTAAACAACTAACTTTGTTTGTACTGCAGTGTTACTTATTTGATAAATATAGGTGCACTTGATTTTATTACACACCATGTATGATATTTCAATGTAACATAAACTTTACATTCAACTTATCATATAATGCAATTCTCATAGAAATGCACTTATTGCATTTGAGTACCTACACATAGTGTTATAGAGTGCAATACAATTGTTATTGTTATGGTTATACATATAAGCACATTAAACCTAACCAACACAAGATTATATTAAATATGTATTAAAAGTTTTACTTTTTATTGTTTTAAGTTAAAATTCTGTATTAAACTACACTCTTTTTTACTATTACTACTTACTACTGATCTAGGTCATTTCTAAGTTGTGTACTAGATAAGTTTTTTATCATTTCACATGTAGTACTCTTAGAAATGTTTATATTATTTTAATACACATTCAATTAAACATTATTTTGTACAGCTCTTTGAAAAATGATTTGAACTACCTACAACATGTATCATATTATGATTTCACTATAACACTTACTGTTATACAGTGCAATACGTTTTTTACAATGTTTCAAATTTATTGTTGTTAGAAAGAATATAAATATGTATAAATGCTCAAAAAATTAAACATTCTTCTGTGAATTTCTTTGTATTTTGATTGGTTCTTGATTTTAAAGTTAAAATTTTTTTATTTAACTATAACAAAAGTCAGTATACATATTTTATTATCTCAACAATAAACCTGCTTACTACAATGACATTTTTAGATTATTCTACGACAGGAATGTACTTATCACTGAGTATTATTAACGAAATAAGGTTTTTATAGTGTTATTAAACACTACATATTATATTACCTTCACTTACATATTATGAGCGATATTTTCTTTCCATTGTGTGTACATTTATACAATTAATACAATCTAGCCCCATGCTTAATTCATACTGACATATATTTTTAAGACCAAAAATTATGATAAATGCATTTGACTCGACTATTAAAACTGTTCTATCGCCATTTAATAATTTGAAATTAACCTAACCTGTACATTCAATTTTACAATTCCAATAACTGTTAATTACTACTTATGAACTATTATTATATATTTATTATAACCTATTCATTGCCTTAAATTAATATTTTATCTTACTAACGAATGTGTAATTAATGTGGACATATGCATACATACATACATAATACACTTAAATATAATACTAATGTACTTATATATATTATATATATATATATATTATGAGAATAACTGTGTACTATAACTAATAGTTTTTTTTTATACTTTCACCTACACACTGTGTTCTGTTAGTGAACTAATTATAAAAACTTTACCTCAACAGAACAATTTTATTTTACTTATTAGTTTTCCCTTTTGTCATTTGATTTAACTATTTAATGTGTAATCAAATTTGACAACTGCTTCAGAACCATTCATATGCTATGAGTATGACTAAACATAATTTAAATTTTAAACTAAGCTCTGTGCTTTAACCACTTACTCTGTGTTACTAGGTACTTAAATAAGTTTTATTACATTTATAGTAGTTATAAGTATATAGGTAAGAAAAATATTTTTTAGGGTTAGGTTAGGATATTTAAAGCACGACTACATTATACTAATATACACATACACACTGTAGTTAACTACATTATTACATAAATACGTTTGTTCCTTTACTTTTGATTTGCTCATTGTTTATTGTTTTTATTATATATTGTATATAACTATCCTCAACCATCCTAACTATTTAATGTGTAACTGTTAATTATATATTACTACTTATGAACGGTGTTAATATATATATTAGAGTTAAAGTTTAAACGTAAATTTTAAATGTTAAACTTATGTATTAAGCTATTCAAGTATGATTGCCTTAAACTAATATTTTGTTTTACTTTAACGTACAGACTGTGTTCTGTGAGTTAACTATAGCATTACATGTATTACAATTTTACTGCTTCAGTACCATAAATTTACTACTCAACATTAAAGACACAACTTACTTTATTACTATCATAATTGTTCATGATTATGTTTACTTCTTAAGTATAACATTAGAATCATTATGTCAATGAATGTTATGTCAGTTACATACATACCTACATACATACTATAACTATACAATACATAATAACTAATATTGGTTTTTTCTATCACGTACCTACACATTCCATTCTATTACCTTGATTTACACGTGCTCAAACCTAAACTAACTAAACAGTTAGGCATTTGTTCATTTGATTATTATTTTTGTTGAGGATCATGACGTATACCTAATACCTCAACAGAACACTTTTATTTTTACTTAACTATTTAATGTGTAACTGTTAATTACTACTTATGGACTGTGATTATGTACCTATTTATTTTAACCTATTCATTGATTATAGCTCGACATAGAGTCAGACTTTAAACGTTAAACTTACATGTTATGATTTTTAATGATTGCCTTAAACTAATATTTTGTTTTACTTTCACTTACAAACAAATGTTTGATATATGTGTACATGTCTCTCTACACAACACTTTTATTTCACTTATTAGTTTTCCCTTTTGTCATTTGACTTAACTGTTTAATTGATCACTGCTTCAGAACCATTCTTTTGCTATGACTAAACATATTTTAAACTGCGCTCCTATTGTTTTAACTAATATCTGTTTGACAAATATGCTTACAATATAGTTTATTAAACAATTGACATTAAATATACAACTGTACTTTTTGATTTAATTATTACTTTATTACTAAAGTTATTATTACTATTACTTTATTATTAAATTATTACCTTAAAGTTGTATACTTAAATAAGTTTTATTACATTTAGCAATAAAAACATAAATCAGAATACAATATATAACATAATATATCAAAATGTAAAACATAAATAATATAAAATAAAAAGATATAAACATTTTAGAACTATGAAATAACGCTAAAACATTTTTACTCTGCCATTAATACAATTAATTAATTGATAAATAAATATGTGATTTAAAATTGAATTACACTAATCGCCTATTAATTTATAGGTATTTATCGGACGGCAACTGGCGCCAGTGAAGAGCCTGAAGGTGGAGACCCCGTGCAAGTTGAACCTAACCTTGGGGACGAAAACGCCATGATGGACGACCACATCATTGAAGTTGTGATGGAAGACGGCGTTATGGACGAAGACTATGTGGAAATTGTCGACGTGGACAACATGAAAGTCCAGATGGACGACGAACTTTTGCCGGCAGACGTCGAGACCTAACCTAACCTAACTCAAGTCAACGAAGTTTCAGTCGTGTTTGCTGGAAACAATGGCCAACCTCGAGAAACCTCGACCTGAAAACAATACATTTTTATGTTTTTGATGATGATTGACATATTTTGGTATTCGCGATCTTACCTTCTCCCACGGCTCCGCCGCCTCGACCCTCGCTGCTGTTGTTTTTGTTGCTGCCGTTGTTGTTGCTGCTGCTGTCCTGGCTGCGGCCCCTGCCGTGGTCTAACGACCGACGAGGACGCGCCCGACGATGCCGCAGGTACCACAACCACGCAGGGGGAGTTTGATAAAATTTACAAAAGCTTAGCACGTGAAAAAATAAATAATAGGACAAACTAACCACAATTCCTTGCTAGGTGACCCACCTGTAACATCCTGTAACAAATCATGTTTAGTGTTATACTTGGCTTATGCAATACGCATGTGCTTTTTTTATTAGATACTTACGTCGGGCGTTTCCTCCCGGACGGCGCACGGACACAGCATTGTGGTATACGGGTGCATTATACACCCGCATATACAGAACGAAAATCTTCGTTCAAATTAATAATAATACCAATTGAATCAACAAATTCATTGTTAACATAGGGCCTACAGGCATCATTGTTAATTTCAAAACTAAAACTTTGTTAATCGGTAGATTAACATACTGCATTGTTGTTTCACTAAATTGGCGGTTTAATGAAACAAAGTAGTTTATTACATTTTTAAACAGCAGTGTTGTTAAAATTTGTTGTTTTAACATTTAAACCATGTTATATTAACAATTAAACCATGTTATATTAATTAATTTAACAAAATCAATGTTTAATTTTTAAAAGGAATTTTTTATATTAATAAACAAATTTATTAAATGTATAGACTTTTTATTTAAATCAATAAATAAGCTGTTTGAAACTATAAATATTTAAACCAGGTTAATTTTCCACAATCCTAAATTAGGAGGGGGACTTAGTCCCCTTAAAAAGGTAGCAATTATAAATAGGTAGTAGTAAAGCTACGTGTTTGATTTAGAAAATTATAACCCCTCCCCTACAAATCTTCACAAATTAGGCATGAATGGTTTTTTAAAATTTTATATAGTATATAATACATTTTAACACGTAGGTAGGCATACAAATATATAATAGTATAAAATAGGAAGTAGAAAAAACATAAATAAAATGAGCATGACAAACTTTATTTTTATTTTGATTCAATATTAGAAAGTTAGGTTATAAAGTAATAAAGTATAAAGTTATAAAAAAAAAAAATAATAATAAAACAATAGTAGAGGTACTACAATATACCTTTTTTTATTTTAGTTCTGAAATTATTTGATAAACTAAAGGACATGGTTTATCAAATTTTAATTTTAAATCATAGAAATAACGTTGAATAAATAACCAAACCCAACTTTCACCCGAGATGACTGATAGCTAGACACTCAAACTCAGAATCCGAATAACATCATAAATATCATATCATATGACATTAAATAAATTGGTAGGTACATACACAATATATTATATACAGTCTTACAATATAACATCAAAATATTATGATAGTAGGTACTTACGAAGATAAGTGCCAAAAAATTGTATAGTGTATTCATTTATACATATACATACCTACGTTTAATAGGATAGTATTACATTTCAATCAAATTTGTTATTCACCAATATAATTATCAATTTGTGAATTTGATTTAATTCTCATAATTAAATAAATATACATGGTAGGTATATCTGATTTGAACGGCCGTTTCGAGCACTTTTCGCTGTAGGCGGATTGTCCGTTCGGGAATCGACTTTCACCCGAGATGACTGATAGGCGATAGCTAGACACTCAAACTCAGAACCCGAATTTCCGATTTCAACACACATACGAGAACCGGACATACACGCCCGGTGCATGGTCTGCGATCCGACGTAGTCGGATTGCCTACCTGACTATAGCTACTTGCATACGAGCGACTTACACCCCCACTGCATCCGATCCGCCGCAGGTGGATTGTCCGTTCGGGAATCGACTTTCACCCGAGATGACTGATAGCTAGACACTAAAGTCAGAATCCAAATTTCCGATTTCAACACACATACGAGAACCGGACACCCACGCCCGGTGCATGGTCTGCGATCCGACGTAGTCGGATTGCCTACCTGACTAGCTACTTGCATACGAGCGATTTACACCCCCACTGCATCTGACACTCGGGAATCGACTTTCACCCGAGATGACTGATAGCTAGACACACAAACTCAGAACCTGAATTTCCGATTTCAACACACATACGAGAACCGGACATACACACCCGGTGCATGGTCTGCGATCCGACGTAGTCGGATTGCCTACCTGACTAGCTACTTGCATACGAGCGACATACACCCCCACTGCATACGATCCGCCGCAGGTGGATTGTCCGTTCGGGAATCGACTTTCACCCGAGATGACTGATAGCTAGACACTCCAACTCAGAATCCGAATTTCCGATTTCAACACACATACGACTAGACACTCTTCAGAGTTCAAAAATTACCGCTTGACCAGTGCTGCCAACACGACAAAACACAATACCCGACGACCCCCCCTTCCCGCCGCAGTATGGATCAAAAAACCCAGCATCGCAGACAAAGATGCACCACCGCCCACACAGTCTTTCCTCCGTAGGCGGGATGACAAACACCGGAATCTATCTCTATACTATAAAGCAAGAAACCGAGGGCGCACCCTATGTGTTAAATCCGAACTGCTATAGTGAACAATGGAACGAATCGCGGGAAATTATCACTCCTTATCGCTTTTTTAAGTCCACTTAGAAGACCCCCTACGGTCCCCACGGTTTTTCGGCCGTAACTCCCCAACGGTTGCTCCTAGAGTTCCGGGAAAAAAGTTTTGCCCCCTTGACGCAACCCTAGCGGCTCTCGAGGGCGCCGACCAGCCCCCGCAAACCCGGACCCCCTATCCCCCCCAGGGGAGGAGTTCGGGTCCCCCGATAGGGACAGTAAAATCCGCACCGCCACACCGATAGGGACAGTAAAGGAACGAATGGCGGTTATCACTCCTCCTTATCGCTTTTCGCGGTTTTTACCGTTTTTCACGATTTTTTTTCAAAATGTTCGAGTTTTACCCCCCTCGGGGGCACCGGAAGTTCCCGTTTGGACCTTATTCGCGTTACTCGGTAAATTTATAGTCGGCGCGCCGCCCTACTTTTGGCCCGGCGGGCCCGCGGGGGCGGATGTCGAGTGCCAACGGAGCGGCGCGCGTTTTTTGCCGTTTTTTTCGAAAATTCGAGTTTTAGGCGTTTTAGGGCGTATCGACCTCCCCGTATGGATCTTATTCGCGTTCCCCGCTAAATTTGTAATCGGCGCGCGGCCCTTCTTTTTTATAATCCAGTCCCCCGGCGGACCAGTCGATCGCAGAGAGCGCGGCGTCGTCGCGATTTCGACGGTTTTTCCGACTTTTTCGACTAGAGTCGCGTTTAGCACCTCTACGAGACGTCCGACCTCCCCGTCGGAGACGTATTCGCGTTCCCCACTAAATTTATAGCCGGCGCGCGGCCCTACTTTTTCAAAAGCGAGCCCCGGGGAGAAGCGGCGTCGCGGAAACGAGAGTAGGTACCGTGTATGTATCGCTATATACAGGCATAAATACATGCGTCGCGTCGTTTTTTGCGGAGACGTCGCGGTCGCTGCGTTATCACTCCTCCTTATCACTTTTCACGATTTTTTTTCAAAATTTTCGACTTTCACGCCCCTCGGGTCCTCGGGCGGCCCCGTTTGGACTTTATTCGCATTCCTCGCTAAATTTACTATTATAAGTCCGCCGTACTTTTTTCTCTGCGGGCCCTCCGCGGCGGATATCACGTGCGAACCGAGCGCCGCCGTCGCCCACGTTTTTTGCCGTTTTTTTCGAAAATTCGAGTTTTAGGCGTTTTGGGACGTATCGACCTCCCCGTTTGGATCTTATTCGAGTTCCCCGCTAAATTTATAGCCGGCGCGCTGCCCTACTTTTTCAAAAACGAGTCCCGGGGAGGACCGGCGTCGCTTAAACGAGAGTAGGTACCGCTAAGTACAGGCATAAATACATGCGTCTCGCGGCTTAAGGGTCATAGATTTGACTTCGTTTTTCATCTCAGTAGGTGGCCAGGTAGGTTAGGCGTCAGAGCAGGTGACACGAGGGTCGTGGTTTCGAACCCGGCCTCCGGGATTTTCGATAATTTGCGGCGGCCGTGTTAATTTTTTTTTTTTTTTCCGTCATAAAAGTATGATTAACGGAAATGTTCCGTTTTTTTCAAAATTCGAGTTTTACCGCCCTTACGCACTTCGTTAGGATTTCGCCCGTTATTCCCGTAATAGATTTATATTTTACGCGATTTTTAATATATTAACGTTTGTTTAGTGTCTCATTATATCCATTAATATATATTTATTACATTTTCAATGATGTGTAGGTACTGCGTTATGACTTATGAATTATGATTCATGTCCTGTGTGCACACATGTTATATTATAGGTATATAGGTATTGTGTTATTGTGTAGGTATGTGTTTAATGTTTATGCATGCGTGTGTAATATTACGATTTAGGAGCGACACTGCGCGCGATACTCTCTACGTTATTATAAATACGTCATGAAGGTTCGACAATGCCGGTATTCTACGCACCAACATGATGTTAGACCCATCGTTACCAATATTATGATAAACGTTCTAAGACTATGGCGGGATACAGTACGCGGGGTCGGCTTACACTCGAACTTAGGTGGAGTGGAGCCGCGGGGGGACAACTTTGGCGACGCGAAACGCACAACCTGCAGGACGCCTCAACTCGTGACCGGCGCTCTTGCAACGCACATCAACCCGGAAAAGCCCAATACAGTTATACGTTGTATTATATTATATTATTATAATATTCGGTGCTTTTCTGGGAGTTTTTGCTTTTTGCATTGGGCGCTTTTCACATACCGGTGAGTACGACTTTTATATCTCCTACAATAATAATAATATAATATATTAAGATAAACTACAGGTGTATTCATGACAGCGTGTATCGCGAACGAACATATTTTCACCACGTTTTCACGTTTCCGTTTTCACGTTTCCGCGCGTTTCGTGTTTTTTCGTACACCGCAAAATGTACTTTGAATACCTATAACGTTTTAGGTATCCGCATTCGTATTAGCTGTACGTAAGTCCGTTGGCCGTTTCGGCGCGTTACCACGTGTTTTATCGCTTGGAATTTTGCGTTAATAAAAAGCTGGGTACCTATGTAATTTTTCGTATTTTTCTAATTTGTATGTACATCACGTAAGCCGGTGTGTACCTATTATTTCTAAAAATGACACACGAGTCGCCAAGTGTCTTACATCACCGCTGATAACGAACTGACACCGTCATTATAATATTCGATTCTAACGAGTTTTTCATGTTATTTAGTATTTACTTTTTACTTATTATTATACTTATAATATAGGCTATTCAAAATGGTCAAACGCTGCGTCATCTGCGGAATCGTGGACAACATTGATGGCGTTTCAGTACATGGGTATTTACAATTATTTTACACATCACGTTGATGCATAGCAATGTAATTAAATCAATAATATGTCACCTTTAGATTTCCAACAATCGACGTGCGTCGTGATGAGTGGATGGCATTTGTGGTGAACAGCGGTTTTCCTGTGACCGTCAGATCGAATCTGTGTTCGAGGCATTTCGTTCCGGGTGTTGACTACACTGCAGGAAATGCACAACGCCGACGTCTGCGGCACACGGCAGTGCCGTCTTTGATCAGTGTAGAAATCATAATATGTTCAATAAATAATGTTCAAGTAAACCGTGACTGTTACACTTTGTCACTAATACTTTTGTGTACTCTCGTGAGCTTAATGTACCTACTGTGTATGGTTAACAACCTAACTTAATTTAATAACTCAACTCAATGACATTCAACGTTTTTGTTGCAACATAATACATATAAGGTCACAAAAAGTACCTACTGTTTAATACACGATATCAAGTGATAATATCATCATGATATTACAATGATATACAACACATTTTACAATATGGGAATTACTTAATATAGTGTTTTTTTAGATAGTGCAGCCCACTTTTTAATTATCATTCGACAAAAATGTCTGCAGTGCTAATTTAATTTCATTTGTTTACTTTTATTCCATAGTATGTAATTATCAAAGAGTAATGTAACCTACGGTTTAAATTCCTTACATGCTTCTTTATTCACTGTGCTCTTAAATACATATTATATACATTGTTTCTGGACTTACTTATACTACTATACTATATACTGGCATATTATAATTGTATAGAAATTGAATTGTACAACGACATTCAATTGTGTTACTGCTGTTTCAGGTTTCAATTGCATATCAAACACTGGGTCAAGCTTATTTTAATATCTACATTAACTTATAACTATACTAATATATCAACTTTTACTATGGGTATATTGACCTAAACAGAACACTTAACGTTTTCTTACACAGTTCTCAATACTACTACTACTACTACTTAGTACATAGGGCTACTCTCATTTATTTGTAAGTACCAATGATATAATTTCACATCCAATGACAATAAGTAGTGTCTAACCTACGGTTGAAATTTGTTACATGCTTAATTATTCACTGTGCTCTTAGATACATATTATATGCATTGTTTCTGTACACAACTCTTTGTGAATTGTATACTGGATAAGTATTTTATCATTTCACATATTGTCTTATTGTTAGCAATTTATACAACTAACTTTGTTTGTACTACAGTGTAACATATTTACTACTATATTCTTCTTTTTATTGTTGGAAGTTAAAATTCTGTATTAAATTACACTTTATTTTTATTCATTTTGTTAACCTACGAAATAGGTAGTGTAAGTCACAGTTAACTCTCTGTTGGGTATTTACAACCAATGAACAAAATAATACTACTACTACTACTTACTACTGACCTAGGTATACTCTCCTTTGTTTGTAAGTTGTGTACTAGATAGGCATTTTATCATTTAACATGTGGTACTCTTAGAAATGTTTTTATTATTTCAAAAGTTAATACAATAGATTTGTTTACGTTTATTCCGTGTTAATATTCACGGTGATCTTAGATACATAGACATTATATAAATTGTTTCTGTACATAACTTAGGTTACTCTGCTATACCTACTTATACTTTACAATACTGTACTGGCTCGGTACAACATTCTTGAAAACTAAATGTCTATTTTATCATAAGAATTCCATTCAGCTTATTATATTCTAATTGTATGTATAGAAAGCAAATTGTAGAATAACTTGAACGACATTCAATTGTGTTGCCACTGTTTCAGATTTCAGTTGCATAACAAACGCTGGGTCAAGCTCATACATTGACTAAAATTTGATACCTAGATTAACTTAAAACTATACTTATATATCAACTTTGACCTAAACAGGATACTTCACGTTTTGCTATATAAATTAACATTTTCTTAATGTTAATACTACACATAGTAGGTATTACTTGACTCTTTAATAAACTCTCCTTTTTTGATGAATTGTGTAGGTACTGGATAAGTGTTTTATCTTAGTGTTCATCACTTTCTTTACTGTATTTATACAACTAACTTCATTTGTAACACTGTGTAACATATTATTTACTACTGATGTGTGTTATTTGATGCATAGTGGTGATAGATATAGGTGTACTTGATTTTATCCCATTGAAGACCATGTATGATTTTATTAGTGTAACAAAAACCTTACATTCAACTTATCATATAATAACCTAGGTCATTTGTAAGTTGTGTACTACATATGTAGTACTCTTAGAAATAACACTTACTGTTATACAGTGCAATACGTTTTTACAATGTTATTGTTAGAAAGATTATAACTATGCATGAATGCGCACCCAATTATACATTCTTCTGTGAATTTCTTTGTTTTTTGATTGGCTCTTGATTTTAAAGTTAAAATTCAGTTTATCTGTTTACTACAATGACAATTTTAGATTATACTACAATGTAAAAGATTGTACCTATGTTAAGCTTTGAGTATTGATTTGACGTTCAATGCACAAAAAATATTAGATATTTAATATTGTACCTATACAAATACAAGATTATATTAAATATATATGAACACACGACCATTAAAAGTTCAACTCACCATATTTTAACTTTTATTATGAGTACTAGATTCCGGTGTTTGTCATCCCGCCTACGGCGGAAAGACTGTGTGGGCGGTGGTGCATCTTTGTCGGCTATGCTGGGTTTTTTGATCCAGCCTGCGGGGGGAAGGGGGGTCGTCGGGTATTATGTTTTGTCGTGTTGGCAGCACTTTTTAAGCGGTAATTTTTGAACTCGGAAGAGTGTCTAGTCGTAAGTCACGCGATTCAAGTCGATCGTAAGACACAGCCAGCCAGGTAGGCAATCCGACTACGTCGGATCGCAGACCATGCCCCATTCGTGTATGCCGGTTCTTGAGTGTGTGTGTTGAAATCGGAAATTCGGATTCTGGGTTTGAGTGTCTAGCTATCAGTCATCTCGGGTAAAAGTCGATTCCCGAGTGTCAGATGCAGTGGGGGTGTAAGTCGCTCGTATGCAAGTAGCTAGTCAGGTAGGCAATCCGACTACGTCGGATCGCAGACCATGCACCGGGCGTGTGTGTCCGGTTCTCGTATGTGTGTTGAAATCGGAAATTCGGATTCTGAGTTTGAGTGTCTAGCTATCAGTCATCTCGGGTGAAATCCGATTCCCGAACGGACAATCCGCCTACAGCGAAAAGTGCTCGAAACGGCCGTTCAAATATGAAAAAGTATACAGGAGGTAATAAAATTGTATTTGTTGATAATTTTAGAGAACAGTTATCAGGTGTTTTATGTTAGGCTTCAATGTAATCATTGTTATGTTTTCGCGGTTATAACAAATAAGTCGACAAAATCTAATTTTCTGATTGGATATTTTCTAAAATATACCTTCCATGTATATTTATTTAATTATGAGAATTAAGTCAAATTAACAAATAGATAATTATATTGGTGAATAACAAATTGTATTGAAATGTACTACTATCCTATTAAACGTAGGTATCTATAAATGAATACACTACACATACTCTCGTTTCCGACACACTACTCCACCCCGGGACTCGAATTTTCGAAAAAAACGGCAAATGAAGCAGTCATATTACAGTCGTACTATTTTTTAATATAGTATTTATAATCTGTAGCAGTATTTAACCAAATCGGAATCACGTAAAAACTGTAATATATCAAGTAGGTACTACACGTAGGTTAGTTATATTATAATGTATTATTAAAAGAAACATGTAGGTGCGTCGGTAAATGTTAATTATAATAATTTTTTTGCCCAATAAATATCGTCAAACGAATAATAATAATATATATAATATAATAATGCAAATTAAAAAAAAAAATTAACACTTTCGTTAAAAATGATAAATGTGACGAAAAAAAAAACGCAAAAAAAAGAAATTCGATTTAACACGGCCCCGCCGGCGTTCGAAACCACGACCGTCGAATCACCCGTTTTAACGCCTAACCTACCTAGCCACCTACCGAGATGAAATTAGGAGCCAAATCTATGACTCTTAAGGGCGTTTGGGCGGACCACCATGTCCGCCACCTTCGGACTCGAGATTTGCGAAAAAAATCGAACCTCGAGGCGCATGTATATATGCCTGTATATAGCGATACCTACACGGTACCTACTCTCGTTTCTGACACACTACTCCACCCCAGGACTCGAATTTTCGAAAAAAACGGCAAATATAGTCGTACTATTTTTTAATATAGTATTTATAATCTGTAGCAGTATTTAACCAAATCGGAATCACGTAAAAACTGTAATATATCAAGTAGATACTACACGTAGGTTAGTTATACGTTATTATAATGTGTTAATAAAAGAAACATGTAGGTGCGTCGGTAAAATCAAGTATTAATTAAATGTTAATTTTAATTATTTTTTTGCCCAATAAATATCGTCAAACGAATAATAATAATATATATAATATAATAATGCAAATTTAAAAAAAACATGTAGGTGCGTCGGTAAATGTTAATTATAATAATTTTTTTGCCCAATAAATATCGTCAAACGAATAATAATAATATATATAATATAATAATGCAAATTTAAAAAAAAAATTAACACTTTCGTTAAAAATGATAAATGTGACGAAAAAAAAAAACGCAAAAAAAAGAAATTCGATTTAACACGGCCCCGCCGGCGTTCGAAACCACGACCGTCGAATCACCCGTTTTAACGCCTAACCTACCTAGCCACCTACCGAGATGAAATTAGGAGTCAAATCTATGACTCTTAAGGGCGTTTGAGCGGACCACCATGTCCGCCACCTTCGGACGTTCAAGACGCGAGATTTGCGAAAAAAATCGAACCTCGAGGCGCATGTATATACATGCGTATATATGCCTGTATATAGCGATACCTACACGGTACCTACTCTCGTTTCCGACACACTACTCCACCCCGGGACTCGTCTGTGGCTATAAATATAGCGGGGAACGCGAATAAGTAGTCGACGGGGAGGGTGATATGACCGAAAGGGGCTAAAACTATAATTTTCAAAAAAAACGGCAAAAAGAGCAGTCATATAGTCGTACTATTTAACTGCCAGAGTTTAATCAGTTCTATTAGATCTATTAGATTATTAATACCGTATTAAACAGTATTTAACTTAAAAACTGTAATATATCAAGTAGGTACTACATGTAGGTTAGTTATATTATATTGTATTTATATAAGAAACATATAGGTGCGTTGGTCACTGTAAAATCAAGTATTATTATTATTATTTATAAAATAGTACAGTATCATTATACAATTTAGTTACAATTTAAAATATCTACTTTAATGTATATTAATATTTTTCTGCCAAAAAAAAAAAAAAAATGTGACGAAAAAAAAAACTCGAAAAAAAAACATCCAAATAATCACGGATGGCGCAAATTATCGAAAATCCCAGAGGCCGGGTTCGAACCCACGACCCTCGAGTCACTTATCCTAACGCCTAACCAACCTAGCCACCTACTCGGTAGAAATTCCGAGGCAAATGTATGACTCTTAAGCCGCGTCGCCGTGCTCGCGGCGATAAAATAAAATTCTTATCACTTTCCTTATCAATAAAAACAATATTTAAGAAAATCCCAATAAATCCTATCAAAAACTCAAAACCCCGAGTTTCCCCTTGGCGAGGAGGGTGTTAGTACTCTCCCGGACCAAAATCCATCAAAAAAGCAAAATCCAAAAAGGGGGGGAGGAGGTGCCCCCGTTCCCTAAAGCGGAAAACGGTAGTATTCATAAAAAGAATGGGTTCCCCCTTGGTCCGAGGTCTTTAACTTGAATTCCGGCCGAGTTATACTCAACTCAAAATGTGGGGGGGGGTGGGGGCTTTGGTTCCCTAATGTTGAAAATTCATCTGGGGCCTAAAAAATTGAGATGCCCATTGGTCCGGGGTCTCTAAGTCGAATACCGGCTAAGGGCCGCTTTCACCAATACTTTAAACTCCGATTAAAGTTAAACCGGGGTTTAATCGGCCGAATATCCCCGGTTAAATATCTGTTATCAGTCGATTAAGCGTAATCGAAGTTTAAAGTATTTGGTGAAAGCGGCCCTAAGTTATACTTGGTCAAAAATAATTACTCGTTTAATGGGTCGGGGGGACGGTCGCGGGGTAATCGATTTATAAGACGTTATTATCACGTCAAAAAATTGAAAAACACGGGTTTTTTTTTAATAATAATAATAATGTTCGAAAATATTGTAGTGATGGCAACACTGATTGTTAACCAAAATTGTAAAATGTAATTGTTAATGTTTGTTCTAGTCGTTAGTTTTCAGTCGCTTCTAGTTATGACAGTTATGTTGTTGAAGATCATTTAAAATAAAATATTATTCTTATTAATAAACGTCTCACGTCTATGAACCAGTACCTATATTGGTGACCTCGACAAAAAGAACTGAACCGCAGCGAACATCGTCACTTGACAAGATGAATGACGATGCAAATAAATTACAAGGGCCGGAAAACAACGCTGCACTACAAAGCACGTGTGTTAACCGCGTCGCAGTTCGAGTACCGCCATTTTGGAAAGGCGATCCGATGATTTGGTTCGCACAAGTCGAAGCTCAGTTTGATTTAGCCGGAATCAGTAATGACACTACCAAATATAACCATATTATTTGTGCCGTCGACACGGAAATACTATCACAAGTAGCAGATATAGTACAAAACCCGCCAGACAGTGAAAAATATAGTAAGCTAAAAAACCGACTCGTCGAACTATACACAGACAGTCAAGAGTCAAAATTACGTAAACTACTAGGCGATATGCAACTTGGTGACAAAAAGCCATCCATGCTCTTGAATGAGATGCAACGGCTAGGTGGTACCTCATGCAGTGCACAGTTACTAAAGACGTTATGGTTACAGCAGTTACCAATAGCAACGCAGTCGTGCTTGGCAATGAGCTCAGGTACCATCGAAGAACTGGCAAAATTAGCGGATAAGATATCTGAAATCGACCAGCAACGTGTGGTAAATAACGCAATATCTGATTCCACTAGCGAAATTCTGAAAACATTAATCAAGGAAGTTAATGAGCTAAAATTGATGAGTACCCGTAATGATAACCGTTCACGGTCGGAAAGCAATAATCGCGCAAAACCACGTCCACGTTCGTCCTCACGCACAAGGTATAGTAAGTGGAAGATGAGCGAGAATAATTATTGTTTTTACCATGACAACTTTGGCAAGAAGGCGAAGAAATGCGTCGAACCTTGCAAGTACAATCAATCGGAAAACCAATAATTGAATCCAAGTTGGCGGCGCTGGATTCCGACAACACAAGCTGCCAATCAATCATAACCACGGCAGCAACAACAAACAGTACAGCAACACTCAACACCACTAACTACAACAAAAGACTTTTCATTGTAGATAAAATTACAGGTATTAAATTTTTAATAGATACTGGTTCTGATGTATCAATTATCCCTTACAGCAACAGAGCTAACAGAACAGCAGCGAGCAAGTTGAAATTGTATGCGGCCAACGGTACAGTTATTGATACATTTGGGCAACGAACCATAACTGTAAATGTAAATTTAAGACGTACATTTACTTGGACATTCATTTTAGCCAACACTGCTGGGGCAATCATAGGAGCTGATTTCCTATATAAATTCAATTTATTAGTTGATATACATAATGGTAAGTTAGTTGATAACTTAACACATCTATCTGTAGCAGGAATTGTATCGCATAGTAGTGTTTATTCTATTAAAACATATGATAGTAACCACATGTATGCAGACATATTACAGGAGTTCCCTCAAGTAACAGCGCCGCAAGAATGTATGTCCACAATTCAACATAACACTTGTCATAGAATCACAACACTGAGTTCTCCCATTCATGAACGTCCAAGAAGATTATCACCAGAGAAACTGATAATAGCAAAAAAAGAGTTTCAAAACATGGTTAAATTAGGAATCTGCAGACCTTCAAAGAGTCCATGGGCCTCACCATTGCAACTTGTAAAGAAAAAAAACCAAGAATGGAGACCTTGTGGTGACTACCGAAAATTGAACGGGGTAACAGTAGCAGACAGGTATCCCATACCACACATACATGATTTTGTTTTTTTGCTTACCAATAAGACTGTATTTTCCACGCTCGACCTAACCAGAGCATATCACCAGATTCCAATGCATCCAGATGACATTGAAAAGACAGCTATAATCACACCGTTTGGATTGTTTGAATTTATGAGAATGGGATTTGGATTAAAAAATGCAGCACAAACGTTTCAACGTTTTATCAATGAAATATTCAGTAACTTAGATTTCTGTTTCGCTTATATCGATGACATACTAATAGCATCAAATAATGAACTACAACATCATGACCATCTTCGTACGGTGTTCAAACGTCTCCAACAATATGGTTTGAACATCAACTTAGAAAAGAGCAATTTTAATAAACAAGTTGTACGATTTCTAGGATATGACATATCAGCAAACGGAATAGCACCAAACAACGAAAAAGTTGCAGCTATTCAACAGTATAAAAAGCCAAAAACAGCCAAGGATCTCAGAAGATTTTTGGGTGTCATTAATTACTATCGTCGATTCATACCTAAAGCAGCAGAGCACCAAGCAACTTTAAACGACTGCATAAAACAAGCAAAGAGATCTGACATCATCAGATGGAATGAAATTTCAATAGAAGCATTCAACCAGTGTAAACTTGACCTGGAAAACGCTTCATTGCTTACACATCCAGTTAACGATGCCACAATAGCAGTTTCAGTAGACGCTTCCAACTTTGCTATGGGCGCTGTGCTCGAACAAAAAGAAATTGACAGCAATGGTAAGGACATTTGGAAACCTTTGGCCTACTATTCTAAGCGCTTAACTGAAACACAAAAACAATACAGTACATATGATAGAGAATTACTTGCAATGTACTCAGCAATAAAATACTTTCGGCATTGGGTCGAAGGACGACATTTTACCGTTTTTACTGACCATAAACCATTGATCTATGCTTATCAACAAAAATCTGATAAAGCATTACCAAGACAAATTCGACAATTGAATTTCATTAGTCAATTTACCACAGACATCCAACATGTGTCGGGTAAATTCAATATACCTGCAGACTTCTTATCGAGGATAGAAGAAATCGGATTTCCAGATTCAATCGACTATGATAAATTACAACGACAACAAGAAACTGATGAAGAACTCAAACACCTTTTAGAACCAAATGCAAGTACAAGCTTACAACTAAAAAAATTGCAATATGGTTCCAAGACAGCTTATGTGTACTGTGACACGTCAACAGAGTTAATACGTCCATACGTACCAAAGAACTTCAGACTTGCAATTTTCAAAATTATACATGAATTAGCCCATCCGGGTCAACGAGGAACAATCAAATTAGTAACACAACGATTCGTTTGGCTTGGGGTGAAGAAAGATTGCGCACTGTGGACAAAGCAATGCATCCAATGCCAACGCGCTAAAGTTGTAAGACATACAAAAAGTCCTCTACAGCATTTTGAGCTACCACACACCAGATTTCAACAAGTTCATATTGATTTAATTGGTCCATTACCACCTAGCAAAGGTAACGTGTATTGTTTAACGTGCATTGACAGGTACACTTCATGGCCCGAAGTGTTTCCTATACCTGACATGAAAGCAGACACAGTTGCTGAAGCATTCTTCAACGGGTGGATCGCAAGATTTGGTATACCAGAGAAAATTATTACAGATCAAGGCCGTCAATTTGAGAGTAACCTTTTTACTGCATTTACCAACATATTAGGAATTAACCGAGCACGTACTACACCCTATCACCCACAGACAAATGGCAAGGTTGAACGGTTCCACAAAACACTCAAACAGTCTATAAGAGCTCATGCTACATCAGACTGGACATCAGTACTACCTACTGTACTTTTCGGATTAAGATGTACCTTGAAGGATGAGAATGTTTCTCCAGCATACCTAGTGTATGGCACGTCACTCAGAATGCCAGGAGAATTTTTTGTCAATTCAAACCAACCAACACCTGATACAGACACATTTGTTTCACAACTTAAGCAAAAGTTTGAGCTAATAAGGCCAGTCAGTACTGTACACAAAACAAGCAGAACTACGTTTATCTCACCTGACTTATCGAAGACAACACATGTCTTTGTGAGACATGATGCAATAAAAAAACCACTACAAATGCCTTATGACGGACCATTCCGCGTAATACATCGGACTGACAAAACATATCAAGTTGACATCAATGGCAAGACAGTGAACATTTCGATCGATAGACTCAAACCAGCATTCTTGCCAAATGAAGAGGTTACAAGGCACGACCATTCGTACGCAGCATTTAAGTGTAGCGCTGATATTAAACAACAGATACAACGTCACACAAATCAAAAAAAAGTGTCATTCAAAACATGAAGCAATGTTCCTTAGTAATTATTATATTATTTTGACATATCAGTATATTACATTATTTTTTTTTTCTTATAAATGTAAAATGTTACTATCTTTTATTATTATCTTATAAGGTTGTATATTATTTTGTTATTGTATCTTATCTATGACTCCGTCATTCGAGGGGGAGTAATGTAGTGATGGCAACACTGATTGTTAACCAAAATTGTAAAATGTAATTGTTAATGTTTGTTCTAGTCGTTAGTTTTCAGTCGCTTCTAGTTATGACAGTTATGTTGTTGAAGATCATTTAAAATAAAATATTATTCTTATTAATAAACGTCTCACGTCTATGAACCAGTACCTATAGATCGATAAGGAAAAGGGAGATAAGCGAGCGGAATTTATAGCGAACGCGCGGGAAGTATTGTGATTGGTCGTCATGGAAGAAACGCGGAGTGCCGTGAGCGCTCCCCGCGGATCTTATTCGCGTTATTAGCGTTTTATTATATAAGATTTACCAACCAATGAACAAAATACTTATACTATTTACTACTGACTCAGGTCTACTCTCCTTTAATTGTAAGTTAGACATGTTTATGATATTTAAATGCCCATATAATTTCATAGAAATGCACTTAACCATGCTACATTACCAAATAAACCATAGATCACCTATGTTTACATAACTGATATTGTATACTTAACATTGTGTTTATACAGTCGAGTGAAAGTAATAATATAAATTCTACTGTTAGTTTTTATCAGACATTGTTACTAATACATTAGTGCAGCAGTTCTCTTTGAGTATGGATTTTGACGTTCAATGCACAAACATAATATTATATAATATTTAATTATTTAGAATTATAAAAAACCTTAATTTTGTACCTACTCTAAACTGTACCTAACTTTTAGGTACTTGGTGATGACGCGGATGGAGAGGAGGACGTGGAAAGAGTGGTGGTCCAGATGGACGTAGTGGAAGAAGTGGAGGTCCAGAGAGAGGACGTGGACATGGTCGACCGTCAGGTGGAGGAGAATGGGGAAGTGGAAGTGGCAGAAGTCCAGATGGATGGGATTGAGGACGTGGAGTACGTGGAAGTGGTGGAGGACGTGGAGTACGTGGAAGTGGTAGAGGATGTGGAGTACGTGGAAGTGGAAGTGGCAGAGGAGGTTGAAATGGTCGACGACGGGGTGGAGGAAGTGGAAGTGGCAGATGAGGTGGAAATGGTCGAGGAAGTGGAAGTGGCCCACGACGGGGTGGAGGACGACTTCCCGGTAGAAGATATTGAGTACGTGGTAGTGGTCGAACTACCTGTAGGGCGTGCGCCAATGATAAACCGGCAAGCGGGCGTAACACACCCGGTTCCAGAGCGGTACTACGTGGGTGCACTGGACAGAGTCTGCAGACATTATTACGCCCGCCACTTCAGTGGCGAGGAAACGTCCCGGGGTCACTTCAACACGTGTTGTAACAACGGC
>CARXXK010001254.1:0-41805 GCA_949089665.1 Macrosiphum euphorbiae | reverse complement strand
TAGACAACCTCGTGCCTGCCATGCTGTCCTCTCATGCAAACTGGCAGGCCGTCAAAGACTTTGCCAGAGCGGTGATGAGTAAGAAAGAGTCTGACGAAAGAGACAGGGAGCGTCCAGGTGGACCAAGACCAAGGAGGGTTTAGGAGAGGATCAGACGGACGCACGCGACATCCAGGGCGGCGGACTCCGGTCGGCCCGTCGAAAGGTTGAGCACCAAGCACGAGATTACAAGGGCGACGGACTCCGGTCGGTCCGACAAGACAAGAGGAGGAAGGCGTTACAAAATAAAAATGAAAGATGTAAATGAATGATGTATAACATGTTATGTTAACGATGGGGCAAGTCGGGGTGTTGTCCCGCCTACCCCATCCGTATGTATAAATTGTTAATTTTTTATTTAGCAATAAACGATGGCGGCGCCACGGACGCAATGCGAAAGCAGTCCCCGTGGCGTCGTCGATTCAAACACAAAAAAAAAAAAAAAAAAAAAAAAAGGTTCCCAACCTAGGTGGACCCACCGTCTACTGCCCAACGTAGCCCGCTGGCTGACCAAGCCCCCGATGGACCTGACCTATCACCTCACGCAGGCATTAACCGCGCACGGATGCTTCAGAAGCTACCTCTTAAGATTCAACAGAGCAGAGGACAGCTACTGCTGTTACTGCATGCACCCGGACGACACCGCCGAGCACACCCTGTTCGACTGCCCGAGGTGGGAGGACGAGCGCTCCACCTTGGTCAGCCTGCTCCGACGGCCCCCGCGTCCCGCCGACGTCGAGGAAATCCTCTGCGGCCCCCGATCAGACGATCTACCAGATGATCCGGAGGCAAGACTCAGGATACTAGAGCAGGCAATGACCAACCGACGCGAAATCACCGGCATGATCGAGGCGATTATGGCCGCCAAAGAGGAGGACGAACGGGAGGAACAACGATGAAGGACGGATCGCAGACACACATCGCAGCCGCAACGGCGACACGTCGGAGGTGTCACCGACCACCGTTCTTCATCCCCCACCTGTGACACCACGGGCGGGACGACGATCACGGCATCGTTGGACAACCGGAGAACGAGACTTCGAGGGCGGCGGACTTCGGTCGGCCCGCCAATAGGAAAACCAGCACGAGAGCACTAGGGCGGCGGACTCCGGTCGGCCCGCCAAAAGGCGACAAAAACAGACGTCCAATTAACCGAGCGGGTGCCGAGCCGTCGACGGGGAGCACGCCCCCCGGCCATCCTAGTGGACGTCAGCAATGAGGACTTCCCCGAGCTCGCGAAGAAAATCCGCAGTGGGGCATGCCGAGACGTCATTGGTAACCGCGTAGTGGGGATGAGGCAGGCAAAGTCCGGCGGCCTCCTCATTGAGGTGCGTGGCAACCCGGAAGAAGTGTCCGCAGTGAGAGCAGAGATTGCGAGATCTGCAGGGGCCGAAATCGGTGTCAGGACACTGCAGCAGAGGGAGCTGGTAGAAATCAGGGACCTGGACCAATGGTCAGATGGACCTGAGGTCCTCGAAGCCATAACTTCGGCCACAGGATGCGACCCGAGCACGATAAGGCTAGTGAGAATGCGGAAGCGCTTCGGTGGAGCCCAACTCGCCTTAGTCTCCGCCCCCAAGGAGGTTACGCAGGTGATCGTTAGTCAAGGTCGGCTGAGGGTGGGTATGGTGAGCTGTAGTGTCAGGCACTGCGACGCCAAAGTTAGGTGTTTTAAGTGTCTGGCATACGGCCATGAGGCCAAGTCATGCCAAGGTCCAGATAGGACCGAGTGCTGCAGGCGCTGCGGCGAAACTGGCCACAAAGCGGCCAACTGTAGTGCCACGGATCAAGCGGCAAACGTTTTTGCCGAGGTGTTGCAGGCGTCCAAATCCATGCCTAGCGCAGGATCATATCGCTCGAGTGGAGCGACGGAGGACAAATGCACACCAAAATGATCAGTGTCCTACAGATAAATGTAGGAGTGTGCAGAGGGGCAGGACCTGGCCCTGGCCACTGCATCGAACATGAACATCGACGTGATTATCATGAGTGAACCGTATCGCTGTGGGATTGAGGCAGACGGATGGTTCAGTGACGCCGGTGGAAAGGCGGCCATCTTTCTATCAAATCCAAGGCTGCAAGTACGAGCCGCCGGCCCAAAAGACAACGTGGGATTTAGATGGGTCAAAGTGGAGGACGTCACTGTGTACACTTGCTATTGGTCTCCAAACACCGTCTTCACCCTATTCGTGGACTTCCTTGACAGGCTAGAGGGAAGCATAAGACAACAGGCAGGGACGGTCATAATCGCCGGTGATTTCAACGCGAAGGCACCGGTATGGGGCGACCACAATGAAGAACCTAAGGGGCGTGCACTAGTCGACATGACCGCCAGTCTGGGCTTCACTACGTGCAACATCGGCGACAAACCGACATTTACTAGAGTGTATGCAGGCGGGATATCGAGATCGCATATCGACATCACGTTTGTCAACGACAGCAGCAGCTACCAAGTGCAGGACTGGAGGGTACTGGATCTTTACAGCGCATCCCTCCACAAGTATATTGCGTTTAACATCACTGGAGCTGCCGGCCCAGAGCGCCGTCCACCGGAGGAAAGGTGGTCATGGAGGAGATACGACGACTCCAAGCTAAGGGACTTTATGAATTTGGCCAGTATTGATATCACCTGTGACGAAGCGATACCAGCCACGGAAATGCTCGACCTGTATCTTAAACAAGCGTGCGACAGTTGTATGCCTAAGGGCAGGTACACAGGAGGCAAAAAACCGGCTTTTTGGTGGTCGCAGGAGATAGAAAAACTTCGTGAGGAATGCAACAGAACGAGACGCCGTGTCAAGAGGGGACGCCTGCAGCCGGATCAGGATCAAAGGCGGGAGGAGTTTGGACGTGCTAGGAAAGAACTGAAAGTGGCCATCAGAGTCAGCAAACGGAACAGCTGGAACGACCTACTGAAACAGGTAGAAGTGGATCCATGGGGCCTACCATACAAATTGGTGACCAAAAAACTAGTTGGTAGGAGACCCATTCCCGGACTTTCCACGCCAGGAAGAGTGGAATCGATCGTCGACGCTCTATTCCCGAGGGAGGCAACCATCGCCTGGCCACCACGCATGGAAACCCATGACTTCCCAGCGGTCACCAGAACGGAAATTGTGGAGCTCAGCAGCAGGATCCCCCGAGGAAAGGCACCGGGACCTGATGGTGTACCCGACCTGATTGTAAGAAACGTCGCTAGGCACAAGCCAGAGATACTACGGGACATCTTTAATAAATGTCTAAAGGAGAGCGTTTTCCCACATCGTTGGAAGATAGCGAAGCTCGTGCTTCTAAGGAAAGGGGACAAACCTCTCGAGGAACCCTCCTCTTATAGACCAATTTGCTTGCTAAACACGGTAGGCAAATTTTTCGAAAGACTAATAAAGACCCGCATCGAAAAACAGCTCGAGGAAGCCGGTGACCTCGATGACCGTCAATACGGTTTTAGAAAGGGGCGGTCGACGGTGGACGCCATAAGACGCGTGTTGGATGTTGTAGAAGCAGCCGGCTCTGGACAGCTTTACAACAGAAAGCTGTGCGCAGTCGTGGCGTTGGACGTGGCGAATGCTTTCAATTCGGCAAGATGGCCGAGGATAGTAAAGGCAATGAGGGATAAAGGTATGCCTCCCTACCTCGTTGGTATAATCGAGAGCTACCTTAGTGACCGGACTGTGGTCCACGGAGAGAGCTCAACACCCACCACGTGCGGTGTCCCACAAGGTTCAGTGCTTGGGCCTCTCCTGTGGAATATAATGTATGACGAACTCCTGCAAGTGGACACAGGAGGCAATGAACGAGGTATGTCGTCCACGGAACTGGTGGCCTTCGCCGATGACGTGGCTGTGGTGGCAACAGGCCATACTACGTGGATACTAGAGACGGTTATCAATCAGGCATTGGATAAAGTTGCCGAGTGGATGATGGGTGCTGGACTATCTCTGTCGGTTAGGAAGACAGAGGCAGTCATGTTGACGACGAAGAGGGGATACAGTCAGCCGAGCCTCTCAATCTTAGGCAGCCGCATCGAACTGAAAGAGAGCATAAGGTATTTAGGAGTCGTGCTGCACAGGGTACTCGGGTTTAGGGCGCACGTGGAATCGGCAGCGGCCAGTGCACAAGTCACGGCGACTGCGCTATCAAGGCTTATGCCTAACATTGGAGGCCCGAGGCAGAAAAAGAGGTCCCTCCTGGCTACGGTTGTGGCAAGCAAGCTTCTGTATGCAGCGCCGATATGGGGTGCAGCGATGGCGTTTAATCGCAATGTAACGACGTTGGAAAGGCCTCAGAGGGCCATCGCGATACGGACCATAATGGCGTACAGGACGGTGTCAACGGCAGCGGTGTTGGTGATCGCAGGGATGATACCGGCCCACCTCTTAGCCTGGGAGAGGTGCGAGAGATATAAGCGGAGACACGAGCCAGACGCAGCAAGGGCAACGTCAGAGATCCGTTCAGAGACATTGAGGAAATGGCAGACAGAGTGGGCAAACGAGAGCAATGGAGGATGGACAAGGAGGTTGATCCAAGACATCAACTTGTGGAGGGGCAGGAAACATGGGTTATTGGATTTCCACATCACGCAACTGCTGTCCAATCATGGATGCTTTGGTGAATACCTCCACAGGATCGGGAAGCTGGACACGGCAGCATGTGTGGATTGTCAAGAACAAGTTGATGATGCGGAACATGTCTCCTTCGTCTGCGGCAGATGGTGGAAACAACGCAGGGCGCTGGAGGTGGAGGTGGAAGAGGACGTGTCCCCCGATAACATCGTGAGTATCATGGTGGAGAAACGGAGCAATTGGGAAGCAGTTGTCAGATTCGTCAACCTCGTCCAGTCCACAAGGGAGCACGAGGAAAGGGTGCGACAGCGACTTAGGGTAGAATGAGTGTAATTATTTTTTTGTACGCCGAAGGCGGAAGTTAGAGGAGTAGAGTCCTCTCTTTTTTGTTGAGCAAAGCTCGTAATTGTTGTTGCGTTTATTGTAATTTATTTGTAATTTCACAATAAATGATACGGATACGGGGAGAAGGACGGCCCTCACGGGTGAAGTACCTCCTCGTAGCGCCGTGGTTCAAACACAAAAAAAAAAAAAAAAAAAAAAAAAAAAAAAGGTTAGGTTAGGTTAGGTTAGTTCAGCGGTGGCTGTCGTGGCATGCAGACGTGTCCGTGCGTCGCTCCCGAGAGTTTTTGTTTTTTCTCCAGTAATACCTCACCGTTTTTTGCGCGCAACGTTCGAATCGACGCATTAGTCCGCTCTGCGTCGATTCCCACAAACCGCGTGGAAATCGGTTGAGTTTTCGCCGAGAAATCTCAATTATCGTGTCACACACGTGTACTGAGCTACTGTGCTACGCACTATTCGTTTTTTTGATAAAAAGTGCGCGTTCGGGCCGGTGTCGCTTTTGAGTCGGCCCGATTAAGACCCACCGGACCCTCCCGAAGGGCTCGGTGCATCGCGCGTCCACCCCGGACCCCTCGGTGCCGAGTAAGCACACAGGACAAGCCCCTGTGCCGCCGTGAAGATTGTGGCCGAAACACACGCGGAAAGTTCACGCGCGGTGGCCCAGAAGACGCGTCTGGTGAAGACGAAGCCGTGGCCACCTCGACCGAAGTTTTCCGACAAACAACGGGTGAGTAAACTGAGTTTTTCTTTACCCCCTATCTCTTTACACGGCCGCCCAAAGCCGCCGTGTGGAAAACGGGAATTCCGGCGAAACAGCTGATTCTCGCGTCGGGGGAAGAACTGCCCCGTGATAAGGCGACGGGGACCAGCCGACGGCGTGTGGCCTAGTGTCGGCGGCCAATTGACGGCATTATCTGTCCTTTGGCGGCAAATTTAAATTTGCCTTCAAAACAGTTTTTTGGCAATAACTCGTTAGGAATTCACTTTAGAGCTTCGGGAGTAAAATTTTGCCCCCCCGAACCCCCTGACCTCCTACGACCACACCGGATACCATCCCGCAATCCGGAACCCCCTACACCCCCCAGGAGCGGAGTTAGGGGAAAGGATAGGGACAGTGAACCGGGATAGGGACAGTGAGGCAAACGGCAATCATAGCTAGTGTAGGTTCCGATACCTTCGGATTTGGTCCCTGCACTGCTTCACCGCCCGCTGCTGAGTGGAGAAGTGGTAGAAGCAAAGGGGGCAAGGGTCGCCGGACCTCTCCCTTGCCACGGACACCATGCCGAACTCTGACATGGAATCCCCGCCCTCACAGCCAGCCACAGTGACACTTGAATACCTCGAGGGAAAAGACTCGGGGCTCTTCCGAATGCTCAAGGCTGAGGCAGAGTCTTTGAAGGAGATGGCTAAGCGCACGCAGGTTAAAGGGCTCAAGGAGAGCGTTGACCAGGTGATCAACATCATAGGGTCCATCGAGAGTAATAACGCCGAGATGAGAGTGATGAGGAGCCAGGCAGTTGGCAGTAAGGTTATGGTAGTGGACGCCAAGAAAGTGGTGACTATTCTGACCCAGAACTTAAGTGCGGTGGTTAATGAGTCTAATAAGACAGTACTAGACGCCATCTCAAGAGTTGGCACAAGGACGTCCGGAGGAAATGAGGCTGGAGAATACGACAGACCTGGCGGCACCGACAGCGCGGAAGTCAAGGCGGCAGTCGCTAATCTGCAGACGCTGCTCGAAGCGCAGAGCGCAAAGATGGATGAGATGGCAGAGCGGGGAAAGCAGACAGCCTGGACGGACGTGGTTAGGAGCAAGGGCAAGAAGGACAAAGGCGACAAAACAGACGTCCAATTAACCGAGCGGGTGCCGAGCCGTCGACGGGGAGCACGCCCCCCGGCCATCCTAGTGGACGTCAGCAATGAGGACTTCCCCGAGCTCGCGAAGAAAATCCGCAGTGGGGCATGCCGAGACGTCATTGGTAACCGCGTAGTGGGGATGAGGCAGGCAAAGTCCGGCGGCCTCCTCATTGAGGTGCGTGGCAACCCGGAAGAAGTGTCCGCAGTGAGAGCAGAGATTGCGAGATCTGCAGGGGCCGAAATCGGTGTCAGGACACTGCAGCAGAGGGAGCTGGTAGAAATCAGGGACCTGGACCAATGGTCAGATGGACCTGAGGTCCTCGAAGCCATAACTTCGGCCACAGGATGCGACCCGAGCACGATAAGGCTAGTGAGAATGCGGAAGCGCTTCGGTGGAGCCCAACTCGCCTTAGTCTCCGCCCCCAAGGAGGTTACGCAGGTGATCGTTAGTCAAGGTCGGCTGAGGGTGGGTATGGTGAGCTGTAGTGTCAGGCACTGCGACGCCAAAGTTAGGTGTTTTAAGTGTCTGGCATACGGCCATGAGGCCAAGTCATGCCAAGGTCCAGATAGGACCGAGTGCTGCAGGCGCTGCGGCGAAACTGGCCACAAAGCGGCCAACTGTAGTGCCACGGATCAAGCGGCAAACGTTTTTGCCGAGGTGTTGCAGGCGTCCAAATCCATGCCTAGCGCAGGATCATATCGCTCGAGTGGAGCGACGGAGGACAAATGCACACCAAAATGATCAGTGTCCTACAGATAAATGTAGGAGTGTGCAGAGTGGCGCAGGACCTGGCCCTGGCCACTGCATCGAACATGAACATCGACGTGATTATCATGAGTGAACCGTATCGCTGTGGGATTGAGGCAGACGGATGGTTCAGTGACGCCGGTGGAAAGGCGGCCATCTTTCTATCAAATCCAAGGCTGCAAGTACGAGCCGCCGGCCCAAAAGACAACGTGGGATTTAGATGGGTCAAAGTGGAGGACGTCACTGTGTACACTTGCTATTGGTCTCCAAACACCGTCTTCACCCTATTCGTGGACTTCCTTGACAGGCTAGAGGGAAGCATAAGACAACAGGCAGGGACGGTCATAATCGCCGGTGATTTCAACGCGAAGGCACCGGTATGGGGCGACCACAATGAAGAACCTAAGGGGCGTGCACTAGTCGACATGACCGCCAGTCTGGGCTTCACTACGTGCAACATCGGCGACAAACCGACATTTACTAGAGTGTATGCAGGCGGGATATCGAGATCGCATATCGACATCACGTTTGTCAACGACAGCAGCAGCTACCAAGTGCAGGACTGGAGGGTACTGGATCTTTACAGCGCATCCCTCCACAAGTATATTGCGTTTAACATCACTGGAGCTGCCGGCCCAGAGCGCCGTCCACCGGAGGAAAGGTGGTCATGGAGGAGATACGACGACTCCAAGCTAAGGGACTTTATGAATTTGGCCAGTATTGATATCACCTGTGACGAAGCGATACCAGCCACGGAAATGCTCGACCTGTATCTTAAACAAGCGTGCGACAGTTGTATGCCTAAGGGCAGGTACACAGGAGGCAAAAAACCGGCTTTTTGGTGGTCGCAGGAGATAGAAAAACTTCGTGAGGAATGCAACAGAACGAGACGCCGTGTCAAGAGGGGAACGCCTGCAGAGCGATCAGGATCAAAGGCGGGAGGAGTTTGGACGTGCTAGGAAAGAACTGAAAGTGGCCATCAGAGTCAGCAAACGGAACAGCTGGAACGACCTACTGAAACAGGTAGAAGTGGATCCATGGGGCCTACCATACAAATTGGTGACCAAAAAACTAGTTGGTAGGAGACCCATTCCCGGACTTTCCACGCCAGGAAGAGTGGAATCGATCGTCGACGCTCTATTCCCGAGGGAGGCAACCATCGCCTGGCCACCACGCATGGAAACCCATGACTTCCCAGCGGTCACCAGAACGGAAATTGTGGAGCTCAGCAGCAGGATCCCCCGAGGAAAGGCACCGGGACCTGATGGTGTACCCGACCTGATTGTAAGAAACGTCGCTAGGCACAAGCCAGAGATACTACGGGACATCTTTAATAAATGTCTAAAGGAGAGCGTCTTCCCACATCGTTGGAAGATAGCGAAGCTCGTGCTTCTAAGGAAAGGGGACAAACCTCTCGAGGAACCCTCCTCTTATAGACCAATTTGCTTGGTAAACACGGTAGGCAAATTTTTCGAAAGACTAATAAAGACCCGCATCGAAAAACAGCTCGAGGAAGCCGGTGACCTCGATGACCGTCAATACGGTTTTAGAAAGGGGCGGTCGACGGTGGACGCCATAAGACGCGTGTTGGATGTTGTAGAAGGTGTTGGTGATCGCAGGGATGATACCGGCCCACCTCTTAGCCTGGGAGAGGTGCGAGAGATATAAGCGGAGACACGAGCCAGACGCAGCAAGGGCAACGTCAGAGATCCGTTCAGAGACATTGAGGAAATGGCAGACAGAGTGGGCAAACGAGAGCAATGGAGGATGGACAAGGAGGTTGATCCAAGACATCAACTTGTGGAGGGGCAGGAAACATGGGTTATTGGATTTCCACATCACGCAACTGCTGTCCAATCATGGATGCTTTGGTGAATACCTCCACAGGATCGGGAAGCTGGACACGGCAGCATGTGTGGATTGTCAAGAACAAGTTGATGATGCGGAACATGTCTTCTTCGTCTGCGGCAGATGGTGGAAACAACGCAGGGCGCTGGAGGTGGAGGTGGAAGAGGACGTGTCCCCCGATAACATCGTGAGTATCATGGTGGAGAAACGGAGCAATTGGGAAGCAGTTGTCAGATTCGTCAACCTCGTCCAGTCCACAAGGGAGCACGAGGAAAGGGTGCGACAGCGACTTAGGGTAGAATGAGTGTAATTATTTTTTGTACGCCGAAGGCGGAAGTTAGAGGAGTAGAGTCCTCTCTTTTTTGTTGAGCAAAGCTCGTAATTGTTGTTGCGTTTATTGTAATTTATTTGTAATTTCACAATAAATGATACGGATACGGGGAGAAGGACGGCCCTCACGGGTGAAGTACCTCCTCGTAGCGCCGTGGTTCAAACACAAAAAAAAAAAAAAAAAAAAGGTTAGGTTAGGTTAGGTTAGGTTAGGTTAGGTTAGGTTAGGTTAGGTTACCGGAGGGGCGAGCAGCTGGCCGACCTCGCTGCCAGTCTTGGGCTGAGCGTCGAGAACACTGGCGACACGGGCACCTACCGGCGGATCAACGCAGAGACGATCATCGATATCACGTTCTCACGCCTCGTCGCACCCGCCGCCATACGCGGATGGAGAGTCCTGGAAGACGTGGAGTCAGCCAGCGATCACCGCTACATCGAGTTTACCATGGACCCGACTCCCGACGTGGACGATACTGGGGGCAACCATGCAATAGGTTGGTCATTCCGTCAGCTGGACCCAGTCGCTCTAGCCACTCACCTGGCTAACACGGCTCAACCCGACGTCAACGACACTACCACCGCATCTCAGGCAGCCGATCAACTGATCGAATACCTGGAGGCGGCCTGTAATTCCTGCATGCCCCCTAGGGTCCCTCGTAGAGCAGGCAGAAACGAAGCTCACTGGTGGTCAAGGGATCTGGCCGCGCTCCGACATACCACGATCAAGCTACGAAGAGCGCTCCAACGGTCCGCTCGGAGGCACGAAAATCAAGACCTGATAGACGCCCACCGCTTGGTTTACTCGGAAAAGCGCAAAGAACTACGCAACGCCATCCGCGACGCCCAGGCCAAGAGCTGGGCCGAGCTGTGCAAAGCCGTCGACGACGACCCTTGGGGCCTACCTTACAGGGTGGTGACCAAGAAGATCGGCCGCCGCCGCCCTGGCGTCGAAGCGCGCGGCAGGGAGGACTCGATTGCCAATCACCTCTTTCCGGAACCTCCAGCAACCGAATGGTCACTCGAGCAACCTCTGATCGACGACCCCGGCGATCCGCAAGCACACCTGTTTACACTCGATGAGCTGCGAGAAGCGTGCACACGGCTGCCGGCGGGCAAAGCCACGGGACCAGACGGGATTCCCAACGAGGTCCTCCTCCGGGTCTCCAAAACCGCCCCACAAGCTCTTCTGAACACCTACAACTGCTGCCTGCTCAGGAACGAATTTCCTGCACGATGGAAGACCGCCAGGCTCGTCCTTCTCCACAAGGGACCTGGAAAGCCGATCCTCGAGCCATCGAGCTACAGGCCACTATGCATGCTCAACTCCGCGGCCAAGCTCCTGGAGCGACTGTTGCTGACGAGACTCAACCTGCACCTCGACTCGACCGGACAAAGGTCCGAGAACCAGTACGGGTTTCGGCAAGGACGATCCACCGACGACGCAATCGATCGCGTAATCAGCGCAGCCCGGGGAGCCGCATCGGGCGCAGTCCAACACCGCGACCTGTGCGTAGTCGTATCCCTCGACGTGCGCAATGCGTTCAACACCGCCCCGTGGCCTCGGATCGACGCCGCTCTCCGCGAAAGGCTGGTCCCATCCCACCTGAACCGCATGATACGATCCTATCTGGAGAACAGGACCCTCCTCGTCGGAGAGGCACAAACAGCGAGGAGCGTCACGTGCGGGGTCCCACAGGGTTCGGTACTCGGTCCTGCCTTATGGAACGTGTTCTACGAAGAACTACTTGACACCGACATGCAACCCGGAGTTCAACTGGTGGCATTCGCCGACGACGTGGCCGTCATCGGAACCTCTCGGACCGGAGCATCCGCAGCAGAACTGTTGAACCCAGCGCTGAGCACCGTCTCGAATTGGATGCGCGAAAACGGTCTCACGATAGCTCCCCAAAAGTCTGAGGCCGTCGTTCTGACCAGGAAATACAAATTCGACGACCCCCAACTGTACGTGGAGGGACACGCCATACCGGTGAAGCCAGTCATTCGATATCTGGGGGTGGAGTTGGACACCCGCCTGTCGTTCACGGCACACATAGCCACAGCGTCGAGAAAGGCCTCGGATTCGGCTAAAGCCATCGGACGTCTGATGCCCAACGTAGGGGGCCCGACCCAGGCAAAACGGGCTCTGCTGGGGTCTGTGACCAACAGCAAGCTGCTCTACGCGTCCCCAACCTGGGCCAAAGCCGGCATCAAGACAGCGAAAAATCGAAACGAGATGGCCAGGGCGCAGAGGACCACGGCACTCCGCACCATCAGAGGCTACCGAACGATCTCCGCCGACGCGTCCTCCGTACTGTCGTGCATGCTGCCGGCCGACCTCCTCGCCCACGAACGGGCAAGAGTCAAGACCCGTCTAGAAGATGAGGGAGAATTAACATCGACCTCCACTATAAGGACAGGAGAAAGAGCAATCTCTACATCGTCTTGGCAAGTCCAGATGGGATCGGGCCGCACTCGCCCCCGGAGCCGTCGGACGCAGGTGGACCCACCGACTACTGCCCAACGTAGCCCGTTGGCTGACCAAGCCCCCCGATGGACCTGACCTATCACCTCACGCAGGCATTAACCGCGCACGGATGCTTCAGAAGCTACCTCTTAAGATTCAACAGAGCAGAGGACAGCTACTGCTGCTACTGCATGTACCCGGACGACACCGCCGAGCACACCCTGTTCGACTGCCCGAGGTGGGAGGACGAGCGCTCCACCTTGGTCAGCCTGCTCCGACGGCCCCCGCGTCCCGCCGACGTCGAGGAAATCCTCTGCGGCCCTCGATCAGACGATCTACCAGATGATCCGGCGGCAAGACTCAGGATACTAGAGCAGGCAATGACCAACCGACGCGAACTCACCGGCATGATCGAGGCGATTATGGCCGCCAAAGAGGAGGACGAACGGGAGGAACAACGATGAAGGACGGATCGCAGACACACATCGCAGCCGCAACGGCGACACGTCGGAGGTGTCACCGACCACCGATCCTTCATCCCCACCATCTGTGACACCACGGGAGGGAGAGGCGATCACTGCATCGCAGGACGAACGAGAAACTTCCAGGGCGGCGGAATAAGATCGGCCCGCCAACAGGAGGACAGCACGAGACACGAGGGCGGCGGACTGCGGTCGGCCCGCCAAATCCACAGGCACGAGAAATCAAGGGTGGCGGACTCCGGTCGGCCCGCAAAGACTAAGAAGTGAACACAACCATCCAACGGCGAACTAAAATGCAAATGTAAAAATGTATAAATGTCATGTAATGGGGGGGGGGTAAGTCGGGGAACTGTCCCGTCTACCTCCCCATGTATGTATGTATAATTGATTATTCAATAAACGATGGCGGCGTCGCGGCAGTAATGCGAAAGCACTTCCCGCGGCGCCGTCGGTTCTAAACTGAAAAAAAAAAAAAAAAAGGGTTAGGTTAGGTTAGGTTAGGTTAGGTTAGGTTAGGTTAGGTAGGTTAGTTCAGCGGTGGCTGTCGTGGCATGCAGACGTGTCCGTGCGTCGCTCCCGAGAGTTTTTGTTTTTTCTCCAGTAATACCTCACCGTTTTTTGCGCGCAACGTTCGAATCGACGCATTAGTCCGCTCTGCGTCGATTCCCACAAACCGCGTGGAAATCGGTTGAGTTTTCGCCGAGAAATCTCAATTATCGTGTCACACACGTGTACTGAGCTACTGTGCTACGCACTATTCGTTTTTTTTGATAAAAAGTGCGCGTTCGGGCCGGTGTCGCTTTTGAGTCGGCCCGATTAAGACCCACCGGACCCTCCCGAAGGGCTCGGTGCATCGCGCGTCCACCCCGGACCCCTCGGTGCCGAGTAAGCACACAGGACAAGCCCCTGTGCCGCCGTGAAGATTGTGGCCGAAACACACGCGGAAAGTTCACGCGCGGTGGCCCAGAAGACGCGTCTGGTGAAGACGAAGCCGTGGCCACCTCGACCGAAGTTTTCCGACAAACAACGGGTGAGTAAACTGAGTTTTTCTTTACCCCCTATCTCTTTACACGGCCGCCCAAAGCCGCCGTGTGGAAAACGGGAATTCCGGCGAAACAGCTGATTCTCGCGTCGGGGGAAGAACTGCCCCGTGATAAGGCGACGGGGACCAGCCGACGGCGTGTGGCCTAGTGTCGGCGGCCAATTGACGGCATTATCTGTCCTTTGGCGGCAAATTTAAATTTGCCTCCAAAACAGTTTTTTGGCAATAACTCGTTAGGAATTCACTTTAGAGCTTCGGGAGTAAAATTTTGCCCCCCCGAAACCCCTTGACCTCCTACGACCACACCGGATACCATCCCGCAATCCGGAACCCCCTACACCCCCCAGGAGCGGAGTTAGGGGAAAGGATAGGGACAGTGAACCGGGATAGGGACAGTGAGGCAAACGGCAATCATAGCTAGTGTAGGTTCCGATACCTTCGGATTTGGTCCCTGCACTGCTTCACCGCCCGCTGCTGAGTGGAGAAGTGGTAGAAGCAAAGGGGGCAAGGGTCGCCGGACCTCTCCCTTGCCACGGACACCATGCCGAACTCTGACATGGAATCCCCGCCCTCACAGCCAGCCACAGTGACACTTGAATACCTCGAGGGAAAAGACTCGGGGCTCTTCCGAATGCTCAAGGCTGAGGCAGAGTCTTTGAAGGAGATGGCTAAGCGCACGCAGGTAAAGGGGCTCAAGGAGAGCGTTGACCAGGTGATCAACATCATAGGGTCCATCGAGAGTAATAACGCCGAGATGAGAGTGATGAGGAGCCAGGCAGTTGGCAGTAAGGTTATGGTAGTGGACGCCAAGAAAGTGGTGACTATTCTGACCCAGAACTTAAGTGCGGTGGTTAATGAGTCTAATAAGACAGTACTAGACGCCATCTCAAGAGTTGGCACAAGGACGTCCGGAGGAAATGAGGCTGGAGAATACGACAGACCTGGCGGCACCGACAGCGCGGAAGTCAAGGCGGCAGTCGCTAATCTGCAGACGCTGCTCGAAGCGCAGAGCGCAAAGATGGATGAGATGGCAGAGCGGGGAAAGCAGACAGCCTGGACGGACGTGGTTAGGAGCAAGGGCAAGAAGGACAAAGGCGACAAAACAGACGTCCAATTAACCGAGCGGGTGCCGAGCCGTCGACGGGGAGCACGCCCCCCGGCCATCCTAGTGGACGTCAGCAATGAGGACTTCCCCGAGCTCGCGAAGAAAATCCGCAGTGGGGCATGCCGAGACGTCATTGGTAACCGCGTAGTGGGGATGAGGCAGGCAAAGTCCGGCGGCCTCCTCATTGAGGTGCGTGGCAACCCGGAAGAAGTGTCCGCAGTGAGAGCAGAGATTGCGAGATCTGCAGGGGCCGAAATCGGTGTCAGGACACTGCAGCAGAGGGAGCTGGTAGAAATCAGGGACCTGGACCAATGGTCAGATGGACCTGAGGTCCTCGAAGCCATAACTTCGGCCACAGGATGCGACCCGAGCACGATAAGGCTAGTGAGAATGCGGAAGCGCTTCGGTGGAGCCCAACTCGCCTTAGTCTCCGCCCCCAAGGAGGTTACGCAGGTGATCGTTAGTCAAGGTCGGCTGAGGGTGGGTATGGTGAGCTGTAGTGTCAGGCACTGCGACGCCAAAGTTAGGTGTTTTAAGTGTCTGGCATACGGCCATGAGGCCAAGTCATGCCAAGGTCCAGATAGGACCGAGTGCTGCAGGCGCTGCGGCGAAACTGGCCACAAAGCGGCCAACTGTAGTGCCACGGATCAAGCGGCAAACGTTTTTGCCGAGGTGTTGCAGGCGTCCAAATCCATGCCTAGCGCAGGATCATATCGCTCGAGTGGAGCGACGGAGGACAAATGCACACCAAAATGATCAGTGTCCTACAGATAAATGTAGGAGTGTGCAGAGTGGCGCAGGACCTGGCCCTGGCCACTGCATCGAACATGAACATCGACGTGATTATCATGAGTGAACCGTATCGCTGTGGGATTGAGGCAGACGGATGGTTCAGTGACGCCGGTGGAAAGGCGGCCATCTTTCTATCAAATCCAAGGCTGCAAGTACGAGCCGCCGGCCCAAAAGACAACGTGGGATTTAGATGGGTCAAAGTGGAGGACGTCACTGTGTACACTTGCTATTGGTCTCCAAACACCGTCTTCACCCTATTCGTGGACTTCCTTGACAGGCTAGAGGGAAGCATAAGACAACAGGCAGGGACGGTCATAATCGCCGGTGATTTCAACGCGAAGGCACCGGTATGGGGCGACCACAATGAAGAACCTAAGGGGCGTGCACTAGTCGACATGACCGCCAGTCTGGGCTTCACTACGTGCAACATCGGCGACAAACCGACATTTACTAGAGTGTATGCAGGCGGGATATCGAGATCGCATATCGACATCACGTTTGTCAACGACAGCAGCAGCTACCAAGTGCAGGACTGGAGGGTACTGGATCTTTACAGCGCATCCCTCCACAAGTATATTGCGTTTAACATCACTGGAGCTGCCGGCCCAGAGCGCCGTCCACCGGAGGAAAGGTGGTCATGGAGGAGATACGACGACTCCAAGCTAAGGGACTTTATGAATTTGGCCAGTATTGATATCACCTGTGACGAAGCGATACCAGCCACGGAAATGCTCGACCTGTATCTTAAACAAGCGTGCGACAGTTGTATGCCTAAGGGCAGGTACACAGGAGGCAAAAAACCGGCTTTTTGGTGGTCGCAGGAGATAGAAAAACTTCGTGAGGAATGCAACAGAACGAGACGCCGTGTCAAGAGGGGACGCCTGCAGCCGGATCAGGATCAAAGGCGGGAGGAGTTTGGACGTGCTAGGAAAGAACTGAAAGTGGCCATCAGAGTCAGCAAACGGAACAGCTGGAACGACCTACTGAAACAGGTAGAAGTGGATCCATGGGGCCTACCATACAAATTCGTGACCAAAAAACTAGTTGGTAGGAGACCCATTCCCGGACTTTCCACGCCAGGAAGAGTGGAATCGATCGTCGACGCTCTATTCCCGAGGGAGGCAACCATCGCCTGGCCACCACGCATGGAAACCCATGACTTCCCAGCGGTCACCAGAACGGAAATTGTGGAGCTCAGCAGCAGGATCCCCCGAGGAAAGGCACCGGGACCTGATGGTGTACCCGACCTGATTGTAAGAAACGTCGCTAGGCACAAGCCAGAGATACTACGGGACATCTTTAATAAATGTCTAAAGGAGAGCGTCTTCCCACATCGTTGGAAGATAGCGAAGCTCGTGCTTCTAAGGAAAGGGGACAAACCTCTCGAGGAACCCTCCTCTTATAGACCAATTTGCTTGCTAAACACGGTAGGCAAATTTTTCGAAAGACTAATAAAGACCCGCATCGAAAAACAGCTCGAGGAAGCCGGTGACCTCGATGACCGTCAATACGGTTTTAGAAAGGGGCGGTCGACGGTGGACGCCATAAGACGCGTGTTGGATGTTGTAGAAGCAGCCGGCTCTGGACAGCTTTACAACAGAAAGCTGTGCGCAGTCGTGGCGTTGGACGTGGCGAATGCTTTCAATTCGGCAAGATGGCCGAGGATAGTAAAGGCCATGAGGGATAAAGGTATGCCTCCCTACCTCGTTGGTATAATCGAGAGCTACCTTAGTGACCGGACTGTGGTCCACGGAGAGAGCTCAACACCCACCACGTGCGGTGTCCCACAAGGTTCAGTGCTTGGGCCTCTCCTGTGGAATATAATGTATGACGAACTCCTGCAAGTGGACACAGGAGGCAATGAACGAGGTATGTCGTCCACGGAACTGGTGGCCTTCGCCGATGACGTGGCTGTGGTGGCAACAGGCCATACTACGTGGATACTAGAGACGGTTATCAATCAGGCATTGGATAAAGTTGCCGAGTGGATGATGGGTGCTGGACTATCTCTGTCGGTTAGGAAGACAGAGGCAGTCATGTTGACGACGAAGAGGGGATACAGTCAGCCGAGCCTCTCAATCTTAGGCAGCCGCATCGAACTGAAAGAGAGCATAAGGTATTTAGGAGTCGTGCTGCACAGGGTACTCGGGTTTAGGGCGCACGTGGAATCGGCAGCGGCCAGTGCACAAGTCACGGCGACTGCGCTATCAAGGCTTATGCCTAACATTGGAGGCCCGAGGCAGAAAAAGAGGTCCCTCCTGGCTACGGTTGTGGCAAGCAAGCTTCTGTATGCAGCGCCGATATGGGGTGCAGCGATGGCGTTTAATCGCAATGTAACGACGTTGGAAAGGCCTCAGAGGGCCATCGCGATACGGACCATAATGGCGTACAGGACGGTGTCAACGGCAGCGGTGTTGGTGATCGCAGGGATGATACCGGCCCACCTCTTAGCCTGGGAGAGGTGCGAGAGATATAAGCGGAGACACGAGCCAGACGCAGCAAGGGCAACGTCAGAGATCCGTTCAGAGACATTGAGGAAATGGCAGACAGAGTGGGCAAACGAGAGCAATGGAGGATGGACAAGGAGGTTGATCCAAGACATCAACTTGTGGAGGGGCAGGAAACATGGGTTATTGGATTTCCACATCACGCAACTGCTGTCCAATCATGGATGCTTTGGTGAATACCTCCACAGGATCGGGAAGCTGGACACGGCAGCATGTGTGGATTGTCAAGAACAAGTTGATGATGCGGAACATGTCTTCTTCGTCTGCGGCAGATGGTGGAAACAACGCAGGGCGCTGGAGGTGGAGGTGGAAGAGGACGTGTCCCCCGATAACATCGTGAGTATCATGGTGGAGAAACGGAGCAATTGGGAAGCAGTTGTCAGATTCGTCAACCTCGTCCAGTCCACAAGGGAGCACGAGGAAAGGGTGCGACAGCGACTTAGGGTAGAATGAGTGTAATTATTTTTTGTACGCCGAAGGCGGAAGTTAGAGGAGTAGAGTCCTCTCTTTTTTGTTGAGCAAAGCTCGTAATTGTTGTTGCGTTTATTGTAATTTATTTGTAATTTCACAATAAATGATACGGATACGGGGAGAAGGACGGCCCTCACGGGTGAAGTACCTCCTCGTAGCGCCGTGGTTCAAACACAAAAAAAAAAAAAAAAAGGTTAGGTTAGGTTAGGTTAGGTTAGGTTAGGTTAGGTTAGGTTAGGTTAGTTCAGCGGTGGCTGTCGTGGCATGCAGACGTGTCCGTGCGTCGCTCCCGAGAGTTTTTGTTTTTTCTCCAGTAATACCTCACCGTTTTTTGCGCGCAACGTTCGAATCGACGCATTAGTCCGCTCTGCGTCGATTCCCACAAACCGCGTGGAAATCGGTTGAGTTTTCGCCGAGAAATCTCAATTATCGTGTCACACACGTGTACTGAGCTACTGTGCTACGCACTATTCGTTTTTTTGATAAAAAGTGCGCGTTCGGGCCGGTGTCGCTTTTGAGTCGGCCCGATTAAGACCCACCGGACCCTCCCGAAGGGCTCGGTGCATCGCGCGTCCACCCCGGACCCCTCGGTGCCGAGTAAGCACACAGGACAAGCCCCTGTGCCGCCGTGAAGATTGTGGCCGAAACACACGCGGAAAGTTCACGCGCGGTGGCCCAGAAGACGCGTCTGGTGAAGACGAAGCCGTGGCCACCTCGACCGAAGTTTTCCGACAAACAACGGGTGAGTAAACTGAGTTTTTCTTTACCCCCTATCTCTTTACACGGCCGCCCAAAGCCGCCGTGTGGAAAACGGGAATTCCGGCGAAACAGCTGATTCTCGCGTCGGGGGAAGAACTGCCCCGCGATAAGGCGACGGGGACCAGCCGACGGCGTGTGGCCTAGTGTCGGCGGCCAATTGACGGCATTATCTGTCCTTTGGCGGCAAATTTAAATTTGCCTCCAAAACAGTTTTTTGGCAATAACTCGTTAGGAATTCACTTTAGAGCTTCGGGAGTAAAATTTTGCCCCCCCGAACCCCCTGACCTCCTACGACCACACCGGATACCATCCCGCAATCCGGAACCCCCTACACCCCCCAGGAGCGGAGTTAGGGGAAAGGATAGGGACAGTGAACCGGGATAGGGACAGTGAGGCAAACGGCAATCATAGCTAGTGTAGGTTCCGATACCTTCGGATTTGGTCCCTGCACTGCTTCACCGCCCGCTGCTGAGTGGAGAAGTGGTAGAAGCAAAGGGGGCAAGGGTCGCCGGACCTCTCCCTTGCCACGGACACCATGCCGAACTCTGACATGGAATCCCCGCCCTCACAGCCAGCCACAGTGACACTTGAATACCTCGAGGGAAAAGACTCGGGGCTCTTCCGAATGCTCAAGGCTGAGGCAGAGTCTTTGAAGGAGATGGCTAAGCGCACGCAGGTAAAGGGGCTCAAGGAGAGCGTTGACCAGGTGATCAACATCATAGGGTCCATCGAGAGTAATAACGCCGAGATGAGAGTGATGAGGAGCCAGGCAGTTGGCAGTAAGGTTATGGTAGTGGACGCCAAGAAAGTGGTGACTATTCTGACCCAGAACTTAAGTGCGGTGGTTAATGAGTCTAATAAGACAGTACTAGACGCCATCTCAAGAGTTGGCACAAGGACGTCCGGAGGAAATGAGGCTGGAGAATACGACAGACCTGGCGACACCGACAGCGCGGAAGTCAAGGCGGCAGTCGCTAATCTGCAGACGCTGCTCGAAGCGCAGAGCGCAAAGATGGATGAGATGGCAGAGCGGGGAAAGCAGACAGCCTGGACGGACGTGGTTAGGAGCAAGGGCAAGAAGGACAAAGGCGACAAAACAGACGTCCAATTAACCGAGCGGGTGCCGAGCCGTCGACGGGGAGCACGCCCCCCGGCCATCCTAGTGGACGTCAGCAATGAGGACTTCCCCGAGCTCGCGAAGAAAATCCGCAGTGGGGCATGCCGAGACGTCATTGGTAACCGCGTAGTGGGGATGAGGCAGGCAAAGTCCGGCGGCCTCCTCATTGAGGTGCGTGGCAACCCGGAAGAAGTGTCCGCAGTGAGAGCAGAGATTGCGAGATCTGCAGGGGCCGAAATCGGTGTCAGGACACTGCAGCAGAGGGAGCTGGTAGAAATCAGGGACCTGGACCAATGGTCAGATGGACCTGAGGTCCTCGAAGCCATAACTTCGGCCACAGGATGCGACCCGAGCACGATAAGGCTAGTGAGAATGCGGAAGCGCTTCGGTGGAGCCCAACTCGCCTTAGTCTCCGCCCCCAAGGAGGTTACGCAGGTGATCGTTAGTCAAGGTCGGCTGAGGGTGGGTATGGTGAGCTGTAGTGTCAGGCACTGCGACGCCAAAGTTAGGTGTTTTAAGTGTCTGGCATACGGCCATGAGGCCAAGTCATGCCAAGGTCCAGATAGGACCGAGTGCTGCAGGCGCTGCGGCGAAACTGGCCACAAAGCGGCCAACTGTAGTGCCACGGATCAAGCGGCAAACGTTTTTGCCGAGGTGTTGCAGGCGTCCAAATCCATGCCTAGCGCAGGATCATATCGCTCGAGCGGAGCGACGGAGGACAAATGCACACCAAAATGATCAGTGTCCTACAGATAAATGTAGGAGTGTGCAGAGTGGCGCAGGACCTGGCCCTGGCCACTGCATCGAACATGAACATCGACGTGATTATCATGAGTGAACCGTATCGCTGTGGGATTGAGGCAGACGGATGGTTCAGTGACGCCGGTGGAAAGGCGGCCATCTTTCTATCAAATCCAAGGCTGCAAGTACGAGCCGCCGGCCCAAAAGACAACGTGGGATTTAGATGGGTCAAAGTGGAGGACGTCACTGTGTACACTTGCTATTGGTCTCCAAACACCGTCTTCACCCTATTCGTGGACTTCCTTGACAGGCTAGAGGGAAGCATAAGACAACAGGCAGGGACGGTCATAATCGCCGGTGATTTCAACGCGAAGGCACCGGTATGGGGCGACCACAATGAAGAACCTAAGGGGCGTGCACTAGTCGACATGACCGCCAGTCTGGGCTTCACTACGTGCAACATCGGCGACAAACCGACATTTACTAGAGTGTATGCAGGCGGGATATCGAGATCGCATATCGACATCACGTTTGTCAACGACAGCAGCAGCTACCAAGTGCAGGACTGGAGGGTACTGGATCTTTACAGCGCATCCCTCCACAAGTATATTGCGTTTAACATCACTGGAGCTGCCGGCCCAGAGCGCCGTCCACCGGAGGAAAGGTGGTCATGGAGGAGATACGACGACTCCAAGCTAAGGGACTTTATGAATTTGGCCAGTATTGATATCACCTGTGACGAAGCGATACCAGCCACGGAAATGCTCGACCTGTATCTTAAACAAGCGTGCGACAGTTGTATGCCTAAGGGCAGGTACACAGGAGGCAAAAAACCGGCTTTTTGGTGGTCGCAGGAGATAGAAAAACTTCGTGAGGAATGCAACAGAACGAGACGCCGTGTCAAGAGGGGACGCCTGCAGCCGGATCAGGATCAAAGGCGGGAGGAGTTTGGACGTGCTAGGAAAGAACTGAAAGTGGCCATCAGAGTCAGCAAACGGAACAGCTGGAACGACCTACTGAAACAGGTAGAAGTGGATCCATGGGGCCTACCATACAAATTGGTGACCAAAAAACTAGTTGGTAGGAGACCCATTCCCGGACTTTCCACGCCAGGAAGAGTGGAATCGATCGTCGACGCTCTATTCCCGAGGGAGGCAACCATCGCCTGGCCACCACGCATGGAAACCCATGACTTCCCAGCGGTCACCAGAACGGAAATTGTGGAGCTCAGCAGCAGGATCCCCCGAGGAAAGGCACCGGGACCTGATGGTGTACCCGACCTGATTGTAAGAAACGTCGCTAGGCACAAGCCAGAGATACTACGGGACATCTTTAATAAATGTCTAAAGGAGAGCGTCTTCCCACATCGTTGGAAGATAGCGAAGCTCGTGCTTCTAAGGAAAGGGGACAAACCTCTCGAGGAACCCTCCTCTTATAGACCAATTTGCTTGCTAAACACGGTAGGCAAATTTTTCGAAAGACTAATAAAGACCCGCATCGAAAAACAGCTCGAGGAAGCCGGTGACCTCGATGACCGTCAATACGGTTTTAGAAAGGGGCGGTCGACGGTGGACGCCATAAGACGCGTGTTGGATGTTGTAGAAGCAGCCGGCTCTGGACAGCTTTACAACAGAAAGCTGTGCGCAGTCGTGGCGTTGGACGTGGCGAATGCTTTCAATTCGGCAAGATGGCCGAGGATAGTAAAGGCAATGAGGGATAAAGGTATGCCTCCCTACCTCGTTGGTATAATCGAGAGCTACCTTAGTGACCGGACTGTGGTCCACGGAGAGAGCTCAACACCCACCACGTGCGGTGTCCCACAAGGTTCAGTGCTTGGGCCTCTCCTGTGGAATATAATGTATGACGAACTCCTGCAAGTGGACACAGGAGGCAATGAACGAGGTATGTCGTCCACGGAACTGGTGGCCTTCGCCGATGACGTGGCTGTGGTGGCAACAGGCCATACTACGTGGATACTAGAGACGGTTATCAATCAGGCATTGGATAAAGTTGCCGAGTGGATGATGGGTGCTGGACTATCTCTGTCGGTTAGGAAGACAGAGGCAGTCATGTTGACGACGAAGAGGGGATACAGTCAGCCGAGCCTCTCAATCTTAGGCAGCCGCATCGAACTGAAAGAGAGCATAAGGTATTTAGGAGTCGTGCTGCACAGGGTACTCGGGTTTAGGGCGCACGTGGAATCGGCAGCGGCCAGTGCACAAGTCACGGCGACTGCGCTATCAAGGCTTATGCCTAACATTGGAGGCCCGAGGCAGAAAAAGAGGTCCCTCCTGGCTACGGTTGTGGCAAGCAAGCTTCTGTATGCAGCGCCGATATGGGGTGCAGCGATGGCGTTTAATCGCAATGTAACGACGTTGGAAAGGCCTCAGAGGGCCATCGCGATACGGACCATAATGGCGTACAGGACGGTGTCAACGGCAGCGGTGTTGGTGATCGCAGGGATGATACCGGCCCACCTCTTAGCCTGGGAGAGGTGCGAGAGATATAAGCGGAGACACGAGCCAGACGCAGCAAGGGCAACGTCAGAGATCCGTTCAGAGACATTGAGGAAATGGCAGACAGAGTGGGCAAACGAGAGCAATGGAGGATGGACAAGGAGGTTGATCCAAGACATCAACTTGTGGAGGGGCAGGAAACATGGGTTATTGGATTTCCACATCACGCAACTGCTGTCCAATCATGGATGCTTTGGTGAATACCTCCACAGGATCGGGAAGCTGGACACGGCAGCATGTGTGGATTGTCAAGAACAAGTTGATGATGCGGAACATGTCTTCTTCGTCTGCGGCAGATGGTGGAAACAACGCAGGGCGCTGGAGGTGGAGGTGGAAGAGGACGTGTCCCCCGATAACATCGTGAGTATCATGGTGGAGAAACGGAGCAATTGGGAAGCAGTTGTCAGATTCGTCAACCTCGTCCAGTCCACAAGGGAGCACGAGGAAAGGGTGCGACAGCGACTTAGGGTAGAATGAGTGTAATTATTTTTTTTTTTTGTACGCCGAAGGCGGAAGTTAGAGGAGTAGAGTCCTCTCTTTTTTGTTGAGCAAAGCTCGTAATTGTTGTTGCGTTTATTGTAATTTATTTGTAATTTCACAATAAATGATACGGATACGGGGAGAAGGACGGCCCTCACGGGTGAAGTACCTCCTCGTAGCGCCGTGGTTCAAACACAAAAAAAAAAAAAAAAAAAAAAAAAAAAAGGTTAGGTTAGGTTAGGTTAGGTTCATGCCTAGCGCAGGATCATATCGCTCGAGCGGAGCGACGGAGGACAAATGCACACCAAAATGATCAGTGTCCTACAGATAAATGTAGGAGTGTGCAGAGTGGCGCAGGACCTGGCCCTGGCCACTGCATCGAACATGAACATCGACGTGATTATCATGAGTGAACCGTATCGCTGTGGGATTGAGGCAGACGGATGGTTCAGTGACGCCGGTGGAAAGGCGGCCATCTTTCTATCAAATCCAAGGCTGCAAGTACGAGCCGCCGGCCCAAAAGACAACGTGGGATTTAGATGGGTCAAAGTGGAGGACGTCACTGTGTACACTTGCTATTGGTCTCCAAACACCGTCTTCACCCTATTCGTGGACTTCCTTGACAGGCTAGAGGGAAGCATAAGACAACAGGCAGGGACGGTCATAATCGCCGGTGATTTCAACGCGAAGGCACCGGTATGGGGCGACCACAATGAAGAACCTAAGGGGCGTGCACTAGTCGACATGACCGCCAGTCTGGGCTTCACTACGTGCAACATCGGCGACAAACCGACATTTACTAGAGTGTATGCAGGCGGGATATCGAGATCGCATATCGACATCACGTTTGTCAACGACAGCAGCAGCTACCAAGTGCAGGACTGGAGGGTACTGGATCTTTACAGCGCATCCCTCCACAAGTATATTGCGTTTAACATCACTGGAGCTGCCGGCCCAGAGCGCCGTCCACCGGAGGAAAGGTGGTCATGGAGGAGATACGACGACTCCAAGCTAAGGGACTTTATGAATTTGGCCAGTATTGATATCACCTGTGACGAAGCGATACCAGCCACGGAAATGCTCGACCTGTATCTTAAACAAGCGTGCGACAGTTGTATGCCTAAGGGCAGGTACACAGGAGGCAAAAAACCGGCTTTTTGGTGGTCGCAGGAGATAGAAAAACTTCGTGAGGAATGCAACAGAACGAGACGCCGTGTCAAGAGGGGACGCCTGCAGCCGGATCAGGATCAAAGGCGGGAGGAGTTTGGACGTGCTAGGAAAGAACTGAAAGTGGCCATCAGAGTCAGCAAACGGAACAGCTGGAACGACCTACTGAAACAGGTAGAAGTGGATCCATGGGGCCTACCATACAAATTCGTGACCAAAAAACTAGTTGGTAGGAGACCCATTCCCGGACTTTCCACGCCAGGAAGAGTGGAATCGATCGTCGACGCTCTATTCCCGAGGGAGGCAACCATCGCCTGGCCACCACGCATGGAAACCCATGACTTCCCAGCGGTCACCAGAACGGAAATTGTGGAGCTCAGCAGCAGGATCCCCCGAGGAAAGGCACCGGGACCTGATGGTGTACCCGACCTGATTGTAAGAAACGTCGCTAGGCACAAGCCAGAGATACTACGGGACATCTTTAATAAATGTCTAAAGGAGAGCGTCTTCCCACATCGTTGGAAGATAGCGAAGCTCGTGCTTCTAAGGAAAGGGGACAAACCTCTCGAGGAACCCTCCTCTTATAGACCAATTTGCTTGCTAAACACGGTAGGCAAATTTTTCGAAAGACTAATAAAGACCCGCATCGAAAAACAGCTCGAGGAAGCCGGTGACCTCGATGACCGTCAATACGGTTTTAGAAAGGGGCGGTCGACGGTGGACGCCATAAGACGCGTGTTGGATGTTGTAGAAGCAGCCGGCTCTGGACAGCTTTACAACAGAAAGCTGTGCGCAGTCGTGGCGTTGGACGTGGCGAATGCTTTCAATTCGGCAAGATGGCCGAGGATAGTAAAGGCCATGAGGGATAAAGGTATGCCTCCCTACCTCGTTGGTATAATCGAGAGCTACCTTAGTGACCGGACTGTGGTCCACGGAGAGAGCTCAACACCCACCACGTGCGGTGTCCCACAAGGTTCAGTGCTTGGGCCTCTCCTGTGGAATATAATGTATGACGAACTCCTGCAAGTGGACACAGGAGGCAATGAACGAGGTATGTCGTCCACGGAACTGGTGGCCTTCGCCGATGACGTGGCTGTGGTGGCAACAGGCCATACTACGTGGATACTAGAGACGGTTATCAATCAGGCATTGGATAAAGTTGCCGAGTGGATGATGGGTGCTGGACTATCTCTGTCGGTTAGGAAGACAGAGGCAGTCATGTTGACGACGAAGAGGGGATACAGTCAGCCGAGCCTCTCAATCTTAGGCAGCCGCATCGAACTGAAAGAGAGCATAAGGTATTTAGGAGTCGTGCTGCACAGGGTACTCGGGTTTAGGGCGCACGTGGAATCGGCAGCGGCCAGTGCACAAGTCACGGCGACTGCGCTATCAAGGCTTATGCCTAACATTGGAGGCCCGAGGCAGAAAAAGAGGTCCCTCCTGGCTACGGTTGTGGCAAGCAAGCTTCTGTATGCAGCGCCGATATGGGGTGCAGCGATGGCGTTTAATCGCAATGTAACGACGTTGGAAAGGCCTCAGAGGGCCATCGCGATACGGACCATAATGGCGTACAGGACGGTGTCAACGGCAGCGGTGTTGGTGATCGCAGGGATGATACCGGCCCACCTCTTAGCCTGGGAGAGGTGCGAGAGATATAAGCGGAGACACGAGCCAGACGCAGCAAGGGCAACGTCAGAGATCCGTTCAGAGACATTGAGGAAATGGCAGACAGAGTGGGCAAACGAGAGCAATGGAGGATGGACAAGGAGGTTGATCCAAGACATCAACTTGTGGAGGGGCAGGAAACATGGGTTATTGGATTTCCACATCACGCAACTGCTGTCCAATCATGGATGCTTTGGTGAATACCTCCACAGGATCGGGAAGCTGGACACGGCAGCATGTGTGGATTGTCAAGAACAAGTTGATGATGCGGAACATGTCTTCTTCGTCTGCGGCAGATGGTGGAAACAACGCAGGGCGCTGGAGGTGGAGGTGGAAGAGGACGTGTCCCCCGATAACATCGTGAGTATCATGGTGGAGAAACGGAGCAATTGGGAAGCAGTTGTCAGATTCGTCAACCTCGTCCAGTCCACAAGGGAGCACGAGGAAAGGGTGCGACAGCGACTTAGGGTAGAATGAGTGTAATTTTTTTTTGTACGCCGAAGGCGGAAGTTAGAGGAGTAGAGTCCTCTCTTTTTTGTTGAGCAAAGCTCGTAATTGTTGTTGCGTTTATTGTAATTTATTTGTAATTTCACAATAAATGATACGGATACGGGGAGAAGGACGGCCCTCACGGGTGAAGTACCTCCTCGTAGCGCCGTGGTTCAAACACAAAAAAAAAAAAAAAAAAAAAGGTTAGGTTAGGTTAGGTTAGGTTAGGTTAGTTCAGCGGTGGCTGTCGTGGCATGCAGACGTGTCCGTGCGTCGCTCCCGAGAGTTTTTGTTTTTTCTCCAGTAATACCTCACCGTTTTTTGCGCGCAACGTTCGAATCGACGCATTAGTCCGCTCTGCGTCGATTCCCACAAACCGCGTGGAAATCGGTTGAGTTTTCGCCGAGAAATCTCAATTATCGTGTCACACACGTGTACTGAGCTACTGTGCTACGCACTATTCGTTTTTTTTGATAAAAAGTGCGCGTTCGGGCCGGTGTCGCTTTTGAGTCGGCCCGATTAAGACCCACCGGACCCTCCCGAAGGGCTCGGTGCATCGCGCGTCCACCCCGGACCCCTCGGTGCCGAGTAAGCACACAGGACAAGCCCCTGTGCCGCCGTGAAGATTGTGGCCGAAACACACGCGGAAAGTTCACGCGCGGTGGCCCAGAAGACGCGTCTGGTGAAGACGAAGCCGTGGCCACCTCGACCGAAGTTTTCCGACAAACAACGGGTGAGTAAACTGAGTTTTTCTTTACCCCCTATCTCTTTACACGGCCGCCCAAAGCCGCCGTGTGGAAAACGGGAATTCCGGCGAAACAGCTGATTCTCGCGTCGGGGGAAGAACTGCCCCGTGATAAGGCGACGGGGACCAGCCGACGGCGTGTGGCCTAGTGTCGGCGGCCAACTGACGGCATTATCTGTCCTTTGGCGGCAAATTTAAATTTGCCTCCAAAACAGTTTTTTGGCAATAACTCGTTAGGAATTCACTTTAGAGCTTCGGGAGTAAAATTTTGCCCCCCCGAAACCCCTTGACCTCCTACGACCACACCGGATACCATCCCGCAATCCGGAACCCCCTACACCCCCCAGGAGCGGAGTTAGGGGAAAGGATAGGGACAGTGAACCGGGATAGGGACAGTGAGGCAAACGGCAATCATAGCTAGTGTAGGTTCCGATACCTTCGGATTTGGTCCCTGCACTGCTTCACCGCCCGCTGCTGAGTGGAGAAGTGGTAGAAGCAAAGGGGGCAAGGGTCGCCGGACCTCTCCCTTGCCACGGACACCATGCCGAACTCTGACATGGAATCCCCGCCCTCACAGCCAGCCACAGTGACACTTGAATACCTCGAGGGAAAAGACTCGGGGCTCTTCCGAATGCTCAAGGCTGAGGCAGAGTCTTTGAAGGAGATGGCTAAGCGCACGCAGGTAAAGGGGCTCAAGGAGAGCGTTGACCAGGTGATCAACATCATAGGGTCCATCGAGAGTAATAACGCCGAGATGAGAGTGATGAGGAGCCAGGCAGTTGGCAGTAAGGTTATGGTAGTGGACGCCAAGAAAGTGGTGACTATTCTGACCCAGAACTTAAGTGCGGTGGTTAATGAGTCTAATAAGACAGTACTAGACGCCATCTCAAGAGTTGGCACAAGGACGTCCGGAGGAAATGAGGCTGGAGAATACGACAGACCTGGCGGCACCGACAGCGCGGAAGTCAAGGCGGCAGTCGCTAATCTGCAGACGCTGCTCGAAGCGCAGAGCGCAAAGATGGATGAGATGGCAGAGCGGGGAAAGCAGACAGCCTGGACGGACGTGGTTAGGAGCAAGGGCAAGAAGGACAAAGGCGACAAAACAGACGTCCAATTAACCGAGCGGGTGCCGAGCCGTCGACGGGGAGCACGCCCCCCGGCCATCCTAGTGGACGTCAGCAATGAGGACTTCCCCGAGCTCGCGAAGAAAATCCGCAGTGGGGCATGCCGAGACGTCATTGGTAACCGCGTAGTGGGGATGAGGCAGGCAAAGTCCGGCGGCCTCCTCATTGAGGTGCGTGGCAACCCGGAAGAAGTGTCCGCAGTGAGAGCAGAGATTGCGAGATCTGCAGGGGCCGAAATCGGTGTCAGGACACTGCAGCAGAGGGAGCTGGTAGAAATCAGGGACCTGGACCAATGGTCAGATGGACCTGAGGTCCTCGAAGCCATAACTTCGGCCACAGGATGCGACCCGAGCACGATAAGGCTAGTGAGAATGCGGAAGCGCTTCGGTGGAGCCCAACTCGCCTTAGTCTCCGCCCCCAAGGAGGTTACGCAGGTGATCGTTAGTCAAGGTCGGCTGAGGGTGGGTATGGTGAGCTGTAGTGTCAGGCACTGCGACGCCAAAGTTAGGTGTTTTAAGTGTCTGGCATACGGCCATGAGGCCAAGTCATGCCAAGGTCCAGATAGGACCGAGTGCTGCAGGCGCTGCGGCGAAACTGGCCACAAAGCGGCCAACTGTAGTGCCACGGATCAAGCGGCAAACGTTTTTGCCGAGGTGTTGCAGGCGTCCAAATCCATGCCTAGCGCAGGATCATATCGCTCGAGTGGAGCGACGGAGGACAAATGCACACCAAAATGATCAGTGTCCTACAGATAAATGTAGGAGTGTGCAGAGTGGCGCAGGACCTGGCCCTGGCCACTGCATCGAACATGAACATCGACGTGATTATCATGAGTGAACCGTATCGCTGTGGGATTGAGGCAGACGGATGGTTCAGTGACGCCGGTGGAAAGGCGGCCATCTTTCTATCAAATCCAAGGCTGCAAGTACGAGCCGCCGGCCCAAAAGACAACGTGGGATTTAGATGGGTCAAAGTGGAGGACGTCACTGTGTACACTTGCTATTGGTCTCCAAACACCGTCTTCACCCTATTCGTGGACTTCCTTGACAGGCTAGAGGGAAGCATAAGACAACAGGCAGGGACGGTCATAATCGCCGGTGATTTCAACGCGAAGGCACCGGTATGGGGCGACCACAATGAAGAACCTAAGGGGCGTGCACTAGTCGACATGACCGCCAGTCTGGGCTTCACTACGTGCAACATCGGCGACAAACCGACATTTACTAGAGTGTATGCAGGCGGGATATCGAGATCGCATATCGACATCACGTTTGTCAACGACAGCAGCAGCTACCAAGTGCAGGACTGGAGGGTACTGGATCTTTACAGCGCATCCCTCCACAAGTATATTGCGTTTAACATCACTGGAGCTGCCGGCCCAGAGCGCCGTCCACCGGAGGAAAGGTGGTCATGGAGGAGATACGACGACTCCAAGCTAAGGGACTTTATGAATTTGGCCAGTATTGATATCACCTGTGACGAAGCGATACCAGCCACGGAAATGCTCGACCTGTATCTTAAACAAGCGTGCGACAGTTGTATGCCTAAGGGCAGGTACACAGGAGGCAAAAAACCGGCTTTTTGGTGGTCGCAGGAGATAGAAAAACTTCGTGAGGAATGCAACAGAACGAGACGCCGTGTCAAGAGGGGACGCCTGCAGCCGGATCAGGATCAAAGGCGGGAGGAGTTTGGACGTGCTAGGAAAGAACTGAAAGTGGCCATCAGAGTCAGCAAACGGAACAGCTGGAACGACCTACTGAAACAGGTAGAAGTGGATCCATGGGGCCTACCATACAAATTGGTGACCAAAAAACTAGTTGGTAGGAGACCCATTCCCGGACTTTCCACGCCAGGAAGAGTGGAATCGATCGTCGACGCTCTATTCCCGAGGGAGGCAACCATCGCCTGGCCACCACGCATGGAAACCCATGACTTCCCAGCGGTCACCAGAACGGAAATTGTGGAGCTCAGCAGCAGGATCCCCCGAGGAAAGGCACCGGGACCTGATGGTGTACCCGACCTGATTGTAAGAAACGTCGCTAGGCACAAGCCAGAGATACTACGGGACATCTTTAATAAATGTCTAAAGGAGAGCGTCTTCCCACATCGTTGGAAGATAGCGAAGCTCGTGCTTCTAAGGAAAGGGGACAAACCTCTCGAGGAACCCTCCTCTTATAGACCAATTTGCTTGCTAAACACGGTAGGCAAATTTTTCGAAAGACTAATAAAGACCCGCATCGAAAAACAGCTCGAGGAAGCCGGTGACCTCGATGACCGTCAATACGGTTTTAGAAAGGGGCGGTCGACGGTGGACGCCATAAGACGCGTGTTGGATGTTGTAGAAGCAGCCGGCTCTGGACAGCTTTACAACAGAAAGCTGTGCGCAGTCGTGGCGTTGGACGTGGCGAATGCTTTCAATTCGGCAAGATGGCCGAGGATAGTAAAGGCCATGAGGGATAAAGGTATGCCTCCCTACCTCGTTGGTATAATCGAGAGCTACCTTAGTGACCGGACTGTGGTCCACGGAGAGAGCTCAACACCCACCACGTGCGGTGTCCCACAAGGTTCAGTGCTTGGGCCTCTCCTGTGGAATATAATGTATGACGAACTCCTGCAAGTGGACACAGGAGGCAATGAACGAGGTATGTCGTCCACGGAACTGGTGGCCTTCGCCGATGACGTGGCTGTGGTGGCAACAGGCCATACTACGTGGATACTAGAGACGGTTATCAATCAGGCATTGGATAAAGTTGCCGAGTGGATGATGGGTGCTGGACTATCTCTGTCGGTTAGGAAGACAGAGGCAGTCATGTTGACGACGAAGAGGGGATACAGTCAGCCGAGCCTCTCAATCTTAGGCAGCCGCATCGAACTGAAAGAGAGCATAAGGTATTTAGGAGTCGTGCTGCACAGGGTACTCGGGTTTAGGGCGCACGTGGAATCGGCAGCGGCCAGTGCACAAGTCACGGCGACTGCGCTATCAAGGCTTATGCCTAACATTGGAGGCCCGAGGCAGAAAAAGAGGTCCCTCCTGGCTACGGTTGTGGCAAGCAAGCTTCTGTATGCAGCGCCGATATGGGGTGCAGCGATGGCGTTTAATCGCAATGTAACGACGTTGGAAAGGCCTCAGAGGGCCATCGCGATACGGACCATAATGGCGTACAGGACGGTGTCAACGGCAGCGGTGTTGGTGATCGCAGGGATGATACCGGCCCACCTCTTAGCCTGGGAGAGGTGCGAGAGATATAAGCGGAGACACGAGCCAGACGCAGCAAGGGCAACGTCAGAGATCCGTTCAGAGACATTGAGGAAATGGCAGACAGAGTGGGCAAACGAGAGCAATGGAGGATGGACAAGGAGGTTGATCCAAGACATCAACTTGTGGAGGGGCAGGAAACATGGGTTATTGGATTTCCACATCACGCAACTGCTGTCCAATCATGGATGCTTTGGTGAATACCTCCACAGGATCGGGAAGCTGGACACGGCAGCATGTGTGGATTGTCAAGAACAAGTTGATGATGCGGAACATGTCTTCTTCGTCTGCGGCAGATGGTGGAAACAACGCAGGGCGCTGGAGGTGGAGGTGGAAGAGGACGTGTCCCCCGATAACATCGTGAGTATCATGGTGGAGAAACGGAGCAATTGGGAAGCAGTTGTCAGATTCGTCAACCTCGTCCAGTCCACAAGGGAGCACGAGGAAAGGGTGCGACAGCGACTTAGGGTAGAATGAGTGTAATTATTTTTTGTACGCCGAAGGCGGAAGTTAGAGGAGTAGAGTCCTCTCTTTTTTGTTGAGCAAAGCTCGTAATTGTTGTTGCGTTTATTGTAATTTATTTGTAATTTCACAATAAATGATACGGATACGGGGAGAAGGACGGCCCTCACGGGTGAAGTACCTCCTCGTAGCGCCGTGGTTCAAACACAAAAAAAAAAAAAAAAAAAAGGTTAGGTTAGGTTAGGTTAGTTCAGCGGTGGCTGTCGTGGCATGCAGACGTGTCCGTGCGTCGCTCCCGAGAGTTTTTGTTTTTTCTCCAGTAATACCTCACCGTTTTTTGCGCGCAACGTTCGAATCGACGCATTAGTCCGCTCTGCGTCGATTCCCACAAACCGCGTGGAAATCGGTTGAGTTTTCGCCGAGAAATCTCAATTATCGTGTCACACACGTGTACTGAGCTACTGTGCTACGCACTATTCGTTTTTTTTGATAAAAAGTGCGCGTTCGGGCCGGTGTCGCTTTTGAGTCGGCCCGATTAAGACCCACCGGACCCTCCCGAAGGGCTCGGTGCATCGCGCGTCCACCCCGGACCCCTCGGTGCCGAGTAAGCACACAGGACAAGCCCCTGTGCCGCCGTGAAGATTGTGGCCGAAACACACGCGGAAAGTTCACGCGCGGTGGCCCAGAAGACGCGTCTGGTGAAGACGAAGCCGTGGCCACCTCGACCGAAGTTTTCCGACAAACAACGGGTGAGTAAACTGAGTTTTTCTTTACCCCCTATCTCTTTACACGGCCGCCCAAAGCCGCCGTGTGGAAAACGGGAATTCCGGCGAAACAGCTGATTCTCGCGTCGGGGGAAGAACTGCCCCGTGATAAGGCGACGGGGACCAGCCGACGGCGTGTGGCCTAGTGTCGGCGGCCAACTGACGGCATTATCTGTCCTTTGGCGGCAAATTTAAATTTGCCTCCAAAACAGTTTTTTGGCAATAACTCGTTAGGAATTCACTTTAGAGCTTCGGGAGTAAAATTTTGCCCCCCCGAAACCCCTTGACCTCCTACGACCACACCGGATACCATCCCGCAATCCGGAACCCCCTACACCCCCCAGGAGCGGAGTTAGGGGAAAGGATAGGGACAGTGAACCGGGATAGGGACAGTGAGGCAAACGGCAATCATAGCTAGTGTAGGTTCCGATACCTTCGGATTTGGTCCCTGCACTGCTTCACCGCCCGCTGCTGAGTGGAGAAGTGGTAGAAGCAAAGGGGGCAAGGGTCGCCGGACCTCTCCCTTGCCACGGACACCATGCCGAACTCTGACATGGAATCCCCGCCCTCACAGCCAGCCACAGTGACACTTGAATACCTCGAGGGAAAAGACTCGGGGCTCTTCCGAATGCTCAAGGCTGAGGCAGAGTCTTTGAAGGAGATGGCTAAGCGCACGCAGGTAAAGGGGCTCAAGGAGAGCGTTGACCAGGTGATCAACATCATAGGGTCCATCGAGAGTAATAACGCCGAGATGAGAGTGATGAGGAGCCAGGCAGTTGGCAGTAAGGTTATGGTAGTGGACGCCAAGAAAGTGGTGACTATTCTGACCCAGAACTTAAGTGCGGTGGTTAATGAGTCTAATAAGACAGTACTAGACGCCATCTCAAGAGTTGGCACAAGGACGTCCGGAGGAAATGAGGCTGGAGAATACGACAGACCTGGCGGCACCGACAGCGCGGAAGTCAAGGCGGCAGTCGCTAATCTGCAGACGCTGCTCGAAGCGCAGAGCGCAAAGATGGATGAGATGGCAGAGCGGGGAAAGCAGACAGCCTGGACGGACGTGGTTAGGAGCAAGGGCAAGAAGGACAAAGGCGACAAAACAGACGTCCAATTAACCGAGCGGGTGCCGAGCCGTCGACGGGGAGCACGCCCCCCGGCCATCCTAGTGGACGTCAGCAATGAGGACTTCCCCGAGCTCGCGAAGAAAATCCGCAGTGGGGCATGCCGAGACGTCATTGGTAACCGCGTAGTGGGGATGAGGCAGGCAAAGTCCGGCGGCCTCCTCATTGAGGTGCGTGGCAACCCGGAAGAAGTGTCCGCAGTGAGAGCAGAGATTGCGAGATCTGCAGGGGCCGAAATCGGTGTCAGGACACTGCAGCAGAGGGAGCTGGTAGAAATCAGGGACCTGGACCAATGGTCAGATGGACCTGAGGTCCTCGAAGCCATAACTTCGGCCACAGGATGCGACCCGAGCACGATAAGGCTAGTGAGAATGCGGAAGCGCTTCGGTGGAGCCCAACTCGCCTTAGTCTCCGCCCCCAAGGAGGTTACGCAGGTGATCGTTAGTCAAGGTCGGCTGAGGGTGGGTATGGTGAGCTGTAGTGTCAGGCACTGCGACGCCAAAGTTAGGTGTTTTAAGTGTCTGGCATACGGCCATGAGGCCAAGTCATGCCAAGGTCCAGATAGGACCGAGTGCTGCAGGCGCTGCGGCGAAACTGGCCACAAAGCGGCCAACTGTAGTGCCACGGATCAAGCGGCAAACGTTTTTGCCGAGGTGTTGCAGGCGTCCAAATCCATGCCTAGCGCAGGATCATATCGCTCGAGTGGAGCGACGGAGGACAAATGCACACCAAAATGATCAGTGTCCTACAGATAAATGTAGGAGTGTGCAGAGTGGCGCAGGACCTGGCCCTGGCCACTGCATCGAACATGAACATCGACGTGATTATCATGAGTGAACCGTATCGCTGTGGGATTGAGGCAGACGGATGGTTCAGTGACGCCGGTGGAAAGGCGGCCATCTTTCTATCAAATCCAAGGCTGCAAGTACGAGCCGCCGGCCCAAAAGACAACGTGGGATTTAGATGGGTCAAAGTGGAGGACGTCACTGTGTACACTTGCTATTGGTCTCCAAACACCGTCTTCACCCTATTCGTGGACTTCCTTGACAGGCTAGAGGGAAGCATAAGACAACAGGCAGGGACGGTCATAATCGCCGGTGATTTCAACGCGAAGGCACCGGTATGGGGCGACCACAATGAAGAACCTAAGGGGCGTGCACTAGTCGACATGACCGCCAGTCTGGGCTTCACTACGTGCAACATCGGCGACAAACCGACATTTACTAGAGTGTATGCAGGCGGGATATCGAGATCGCATATCGACATCACGTTTGTCAACGACAGCAGCAGCTACCAAGTGCAGGACTGGAGGGTACTGGATCTTTACAGCGCATCCCTCCACAAGTATATTGCGTTTAACATCACTGGAGCTGCCGGCCCAGAGCGCCGTCCACCGGAGGAAAGGTGGTCATGGAGGAGATACGACGACTCCAAGCTAAGGGACTTTATGAATTTGGCCAGTATTGATATCACCTGTGACGAAGCGATACCAGCCACGGAAATGCTCGACCTGTATCTTAAACAAGCGTGCGACAGTTGTATGCCTAAGGGCAGGTACACAGGAGGCAAAAAACCGGCTTTTTGGTGGTCGCAGGAGATAGAAAAACTTCGTGAGGAATGCAACAGAACGAGACGCCGTGTCAAGAGGGGACGCCTGCAGCCGGATCAGGATCAAAGGCGGGAGGAGTTTGGACGTGCTAGGAAAGAACTGAAAGTGGCCATCAGAGTCAGCAAACGGAACAGCTGGAACGACCTACTGAAACAGGTAGAAGTGGATCCATGGGGCCTACCATACAAATTGGTGACCAAAAAACTAGTTGGTAGGAGACCCATTCCCGGACTTTCCACGCCAGGAAGAGTGGAATCGATCGTCGACGCTCTATTCCCGAGGGAGGCAACCATCGCCTGGCCACCACGCATGGAAACCCATGACTTCCCAGCGGTCACCAGAACGGAAATTGTGGAGCTCAGCAGCAGGATCCCCCGAGGAAAGGCACCGGGACCTGATGGTGTACCCGACCTGATTGTAAGAAACGTCGCTAGGCACAAGCCAGAGATACTACGGGACATCTTTAATAAATGTCTAAAGGAGAGCGTCTTCCCACATCGTTGGAAGATAGCGAAGCTCGTGCTTCTAAGGAAAGGGGACAAACCTCTCGAGGAACCCTCCTCTTATAGACCAATTTGCTTGCTAAACACGGTAGGCAAATTTTTCGAAAGACTAATAAAGACCCGCATCGAAAAACAGCTCGAGGAAGCCGGTGACCTCGATGACCGTCAATACGGTTTTAGAAAGGGGCGGTCGACGGTGGACGCCATAAGACGCGTGTTGGATGTTGTAGAAGCAGCCGGCTCTGGACAGCTTTACAACAGAAAGCTGTGCGCAGTCGTGGCGTTGGACGTGGCGAATGCTTTCAATTCGGCAAGATGGCCGAGGATAGTAAAGGCCATGAGGGATAAAGGTATGCCTCCCTACCTCGTTGGTATAATCGAGAGCTACCTTAGTGACCGGACTGTGGTCCACGGAGAGAGCTCAACACCCACCACGTGCGGTGTCCCACAAGGTTCAGTGCTTGGGCCTCTCCTGTGGAATATAATGTATGACGAACTCCTGCAAGTGGACACAGGAGGCAATGAACGAGGTATGTCGTCCACGGAACTGGTGGCCTTCGCCGATGACGTGGCTGTGGTGGCAACAGGCCATACTACGTGGATACTAGAGACGGTTATCAATCAGGCATTGGATAAAGTTGCCGAGTGGATGATGGGTGCTGGACTATCTCTGTCGGTTAGGAAGACAGAGGCAGTCATGTTGACGACGAAGAGGGGATACAGTCAGCCGAGCCTCTCAATCTTAGGCAGCCGCATCGAACTGAAAGAGAGCATAAGGTATTTAGGAGTCGTGCTGCACAGGGTACTCGGGTTTAGGGCGCACGTGGAATCGGCAGCGGCCAGTGCACAAGTCACGGCGACTGCGCTATCAAGGCTTATGCCTAACATTGGAGGCCCGAGGCAGAAAAAGAGGTCCCTCCTGGCTACGGTTGTGGCAAGCAAGCTTCTGTATGCAGCGCCGATATGGGGTGCAGCGATGGCGTTTAATCGCAATGTAACGACGTTGGAAAGGCCTCAGAGGGCCATCGCGATACGGACCATAATGGCGTACAGGACGGTGTCAACGGCAGCGGTGTTGGTGATCGCAGGGATGATACCGGCCCACCTCTTAGCCTGGGAGAGGTGCGAGAGATATAAGCGGAGACACGAGCCAGACGCAGCAAGGGCAACGTCAGAGATCCGTTCAGAGACATTGAGGAAATGGCAGACAGAGTGGGCAAACGAGAGCAATGGAGGATGGACAAGGAGGTTGATCCAAGACATCAACTTGTGGAGGGGCAGGAAACATGGGTTATTGGATTTCCACATCACGCAACTGCTGTCCAATCATGGATGCTTTGGTGAATACCTCCACAGGATCGGGAAGCTGGACACGGCAGCATGTGTGGATTGTCAAGAACAAGTTGATGATGCGGAACATGTCTTCTTCGTCTGCGGCAGATGGTGGAAACAACGCAGGGCGCTGGAGGTGGAGGTGGAAGAGGACGTGTCCCCCGATAACATCGTGAGTATCATGGTGGAGAAACGGAGCAATTGGGAAGCAGTTGTCAGATTCGTCAACCTCGTCCAGTCCACAAGGGAGCACGAGGAAAGGGTGCGACAGCGACTTAGGGTAGAATGAGTGTAATTATTTTTTGTACGCCGAAGGCGGAAGTTAGAGGAGTAGAGTCCTCTCTTTTTTGTTGAGCAAAGCTCGTAATTGTTGTTGCGTTTATTGTAATTTATTTGTAATTTCACAATAAATGATACGGATACGGGGAGAAGGACGGCCCTCACGGGTGAAGTACCTCCTCGTAGCGCCGTGGTTCAAACACAAAAAAAAAAAAAAAAAAAAAAGGTTAGGTTAGGTTAGGTTAGTTCAGCGGTGGCTGTCGTGGCATGCAGACGTGTCCGTGCGTCGCTCCCGAGAGTTTTTGTTTTTTCTCCAGTAATACCTCACCGTTTTTTGCGCGCAACGTTCGAATCGACGCATTAGTCCGCTCTGCGTCGATTCCCACAAACCGCGTGGAAATCGGTTGAGTTTTCGCCGAGAAATCTCAATTATCGTGTCACACACGTGTACTGAGCTACTGTGCTACGCACTATTCGTTTTTTTTGATAAAAAGTGCGCGTTCGGGCCGGTGTCGCTTTTGAGTCGGCCCGATTAAGACCCACCGGACCCTCCCGAAGGGCTCGGTGCATCGCGCGTCCACCCCGGACCCCTCGGTGCCGAGTAAGCACACAGGACAAGCCCCTGTGCCGCCGTGAAGATTGTGGCCGAAACACACGCGGAAAGTTCACGCGCGGTGGCCCAGAAGACGCGTCTGGTGAAGACGAAGCCGTGGCCACCTCGACCGAAGTTTTCCGACAAACAACGGGTGAGTAAACTGAGTTTTTCTTTACCCCCTATCTCTTTACACGGCCGCCCAAAGCCGCCGTGTGGAAAACGGGAATTCCGGCGAAACAGCTGATTCTCGCGTCGGGGGAAGAACTGCCCCGTGATAAGGCGACGGGGACCAGCCGACGGCGTGTGGCCTAGTGTCGGCGGCCAATTGACGGCATTATCTGTCCTTGGCGGCAAATTTAAATTTGCCTCCAAACCGTTTTTTGGCAATAACTCGTTAGGAATTCACTTTAGAGCTTCGGGAGTAAAATTTTGCCCCCCCGAAACCCCTTGACCTCCTACGACCACACCGGATACCATCCCGCAATCCGGAACCCCCTACACCCCCCAGGAGCGGAGTTAGGGGAAAGGATAGGGACAGTGAACCGGGATAGGGACAGTGAGGCAAACGGCAATCATAGCTAGTGTAGGTTCCGATACCTTCGGATTTGGTCCCTGCACTGCTTCACCGCCCGCTGCTGAGTGGAGAAGTGGTAGAAGCAAAGGGGGCAAGGGTCGCCGGACCTCTCCCTTGCCACGGACACCATGCCGAACTCTGACATGGAATCCCCGCCCTCACAGCCAGCCACAGTGACACTTGAATACCTCGAGGGAAAAGACTCGGGGCTCTTCCGAATGCTCAAGGCTGAGGCAGAGTCTTTGAAGGAGATGGCTAAGCGCACGCAGGTAAAGGGGCTCAAGGAGAGCGTTGACCAGGTGATCAACATCATAGGGTCCATCGAGAGTAATAACGCCGAGATGAGAGTGATGAGGAGCCAGGCAGTTGGCAGTAAGGTTATGGTAGTGGACGCCAAGAAAGTGGTGACTATTCTGACCCAGAACTTAAGTGCGGTGGTTAATGAGTCTAATAAGACAGTACTAGACGCCATCTCAAGAGTTGGCACAAGGACGTCCGGAGGAAATGAGGCTGGAGAATACGACAGACCTGGCGGCACCGACAGCGCGGAAGTCAAGGCGGCAGTCGCTAATCTGCAGACGCTGCTCGAAGCGCAGAGCGCAAAGATGGATGAGATGGCAGAGCGGGGAAAGCAGACAGCCTGGACGGACGTGGTTAGGAGCAAGGGCAAGAAGGACAAAGGCGACAAAACAGACGTCCAATTAACCGAGCGGGTGCCGAGCCGTCGACGGGGAGCACGCCCCCCGGCCATCCTAGTGGACGTCAGCAATGAGGACTTCCCCGAGCTCGCGAAGAAAATCCGCAGTGGGGCATGCCGAGACGTCATTGGTAACCGCGTAGTGGGGATGAGGCAGGCAAAGTCCGGCGGCCTCCTCATTGAGGTGCGTGGCAACCCGGAAGAAGTGTCCGCAGTGAGAGCAGAGATTGCGAGATCTGCAGGGGCCGAAATCGGTGTCAGGACACTGCAGCAGAGGGAGCTGGTAGAAATCAGGGACCTGGACCAATGGTCAGATGGACCTGAGGTCCTCGAAGCCATAACTTCGGCCACAGGATGCGACCCGAGCACGATAAGGCTAGTGAGAATGCGGAAGCGCTTCGGTGGAGCCCAACTCGCCTTAGTCTCCGCCCCCAAGGAGGTTACGCAGGTGATCGTTAGTCAAGGTCGGCTGAGGGTGGGTATGGTGAGCTGTAGTGTCAGGCACTGCGACGCCAAAGTTAGGTGTTTTAAGTGTCTGGCATACGGCCATGAGGCCAAGTCATGCCAAGGTCCAGATAGGACCGAGTGCTGCAGGCGCTGCGGCGAAACTGGCCACAAAGCGGCCAACTGTAGTGCCACGGATCAAGCGGCAAACGTTTTTGCCGAGGTGTCCACTTGCAGGAGTTCGTCATACATTATATTCCACAGGAGAGGCCCAAGCACTGAACCTTGTGGGACACCGCACGTGGTGGGTGTTGAGCTCTCTCCGTGGACCACAGTCCGGTCACTAAGGTAGCTCTCGATTATACCAACGAGGTAGGGAGGCATACCTTTATCCCTCATGGCCTTTACTATCCTCGGCCATCTTGCCGAATTGAAAGCATTCGCCACGTCCAACGCCACGACTGCGCACAGCTTTCTGTTGTAAAGCTGTCCAGAGCCGGCTGCTTCTACAAACATCCAACACGCGTCTTATGGCGTCCACCGTCGAACCGCCCCTTTCTAAAACCGTATGACGGCATCGAGGTCACCGGCTTCCTCGAGCTGTTTTTCGATGCGGGTCTTTATTAGTCTTTCGAAAAATTTTGCCTACCGTGTTTAGCAAGCAAATGGTCTATAGAGAGGAGGGTTCCTCGAGAGGTTGTCCCCTTTTCCTTAGAAGCACGAGCTTCGCTATCTTCCAACGATGTGGGAAGACGCTCTCCTTTAGACATTATT
>CARXXK010001253.1:0-42106 GCA_949089665.1 Macrosiphum euphorbiae | reverse complement strand
CAAATGTGCCGTCCTAAAACTAGTATTAATTACCTACTTTATTTTATTTATATTTTCTAATATTTAATACCTACTGTTAAATTAGTGAAACGGACCTGATTCGTTTACTGTTGGGAATTTTAACAATTATATTAAGTAAATGAACATAATTGTTTCAATAAAAAAAAAAAAAAAAATGTTTTACCCGGCAATTTGAATTATGTATTATATCATATGACAAATAATGACCAATGACTAAGAAGTAAGAAGTACAAGCCTACCTACACAAAACAATACGTCATAGTCACTGCAGATTTTTGATTTATAAAATATTAAAACAATTGTATTAGAAACTTATTAAAAGGTATATTTATAGGTAGGTATACGTATATTTTCTATACATTTAAGGTACCTAGGTATAATAGCCAATAGTTATATATTAAATTACTAATATCTATAAGTATACATTAATATTTATATTTTATAACATACGCCTATGCTTAGGAATTTAATATAGGTATCTATATGCCAGGGGCGGCTCCAGTGGCATGGTGGGGGGCTAAGTTTTAATTTTCAGGAAACTTTCGATACCTACCTATTATAATACTTTTTTTTTTGTAATTTTGTTATGGCAGTAGGTAGCTATACAATTTTTTAGAAATACGGCTAGGGAGGGGGCCGCAGCCATAGGCGCACATAGGGGGGTGCTTGGGGGTACTTAGCACTCCCAAGCTTCAAACTAGCACCCTCAATTTATTTCAGTATTTCACCAATCATTTATAAATTATTGTGGTTTATTGGTTCGAAATTTTTCTTTCCATTACAAATATTGACAACTGTTTACGAATTCACGATTAAAACAGTATTGTGTGAATGCACGTTTCAATGTTTCAGTTTTTGTCAAAACATTAAACAATAAGCAGCAATCATATTATATCATATTATTATAGAAATTTATATTATCTTACGGTTCACGGTTGGGTACAAAATGTTCTATTTATAACTTTGGTTATTACTTTGGTTTTTAATAATATATTTATTTATTCTGCGGGGCGCGGGCTACGCTGAATTGAATAAATTCGGAATGACAAATATTATTAAGAAGATGCCACACCTTCATGTGTGGTCTCCGTTTTACAAATGTAAAACATAGTAAAACGGCTTGGGCGGATAAGAACTACTCAGTTTATAGTTCAAGTAGTTATGCAACCTAATGTTCCTACTAGAAAGAGGAGAACATTGACTGTGCAACATTGTTTTTAATATTTCGATATCACAAATACGCAAAAAGTTCTTATAGTTTAAAAATGAAAAATTACCTAATTATTAGTTAATCGAAAATATAAAAACAATGTTACACAGAAAATTTTCTCATTTTTATAGTGTGGAAATTTAGTTTCTTAGCTTAGAGTACAGCCTGAGTGGTTTTTATACAGTTAATTATTCCTATGTTGTACACTTGTACCTACGTTTGTAATACGGATGCATCACATTTGGGTGTACCTAGCGTCTTCTTTACAATCATACAAACTATTTGATTCAAATACAAATTAAATCTAATGCAATGCAGTCTATTATAATATTAGGATTTAGGGGGGGTGTGGGAGGCTTTGCCCCCCACGGATCTATGAACCATACATTATTCCAGCACCCCCAAAATTCACACCCAATGTGCGCCTATGGCCGCAGCACTTGCCAAAAGGAGCCACCCCTGCTATATGCCAGGTCAAAGATTTATTGATATGTTTCAACTATTTTATCTAATTTCCTAAAAGCACATCATCAATCAAATAACGAAATTAACTAGACAGGTACTTAGTACTTATAAGTTATATTATCTACATTCTACAATCTAAACATTCTAAACGTAATTAAGTAACACAACAATACAACATATAAGTAGTTACCTACCCATCAATCATCATGTATATCACAAATTCACTTGCGAATGTGTGATTATAAGTTCAATGAATAGTATCAAAGATTTGATACACGTTACCTTTTAAGCAGAAATATAAAATTTAGACATTCTTGCAAATGGTTAAACAAACTAATATTTATACTTGCTGTAATAGTATTATAGTATTTAGTATACCTATATATAATAACCTATAGGAAGGTATTACTGTATTAGGTTAGTAGTATATAGTATAGTATGCCATTGGTATATATCATAGTATATACCTATAGACATTTTCTAAAATGCCGTTAATTTTAATATTAAATTGTATCATTTATGAGTTTTATTTTCAACGCACTTCTAATCGAGAAATTTATCTATTGAATATCTAATATTATACAAGCTCCAACACTTATTATTTTCCAAGTCAACGAAAATTAATGTTAACGGAAATCAATAAATCGTTAAGTATAGGTACTTAATTAGTGACATGTAGACATGTAGTATTTATAAATCTATCAGCAATCATCTAATAGGTAAGTCTTTACAGTATATTTTACTAAATTACCGAATTGTATCCGCAGTCGACAGTAGACCACAACTGGTGCAACTTGAAAGTCTCCATATACTACTAAGGTTTGACGGTATAGTGTTTATATAACTTCAAATATACCTGTTGTATTTTTTTTTCGAATTCTTTTAGAACAATTATGGATCCATCCAATAGTGAGTAATGAACATTTACTTTTTTTTATATATAACAATATCTTTTTTATTATTAAGAATATATATTTTTAATTACAGTCTTTGGAACTTGTCTGTTTTACCGGACACCTTTTTTTTGGGTTTTAACGTATTTAGTTAAGTATGCTGAAAATTATGGTGATGTCAGAATTTTCGTGGCCCCGGCTTTAGTTTTGAAGTTAGGTATAGCTAATTTAAATTTATAGTATTTTCATAAACACCCGGCGTGGTCACTCACTTGGACAATTATTAAAATCGAAAACATATGCCTCGAGGCCCTCGACTTGTTATGTCCACCTAAGTACTTTGGATGGGTCTCGACTCTCGGACTTCAAATAACTATAACTTCGAAAATAAGTCTAATCGCCAAACTCACCATCGTTTTCAGCATGATTTACTAAATACGTTTAAATAAATAAGTGTCCGGTATTTCAGAAATATACCTAAGAATATAAATGTAGTCGAAAGCAGTGGCAGCTATCCTCTATACCCAAGGTGTATCCATCGATACACCTTATTAAAGTTCGGTGAGTGGTTATGAGTTATGACTTATGGACCACGGTGGGTATAGTGGGTAATGACGCTAAATGAATAAAAACAATATATTATGTATTTCATAATCCAACCAGTGGCTATAAGTGTAATATAGTTAAATACGAATAGAAATACTAGGTAGTAAATAGTAAATAGATTGGAATTTTGGATGTAGAAATTGTTGCATTTTCAATGTTTCAAATAAACAGTACAATAAAATTAGTTCAGAATATTATATTATGAATTATAAATATTATATATTAAAAACTAATAAGTATTAAGTAATCATTAATTAATGTATAATATACCTAAATAAGATAAATTTTATATTTTATTCTGTGGCTAAACAGTAAGTACCTACCTATACACTATAATATAGAGTAGGTATTGACTGAAAAAGAATAATCACTAAAATATTATTAGTTCAAAGTTCCTTGTCGTGCTTTCGTTAATCGTTATTAATTATTACTTATTATATTGAGTACGAACAACTAATACCTATTGTATTTGAATTTAAAAATACAAAGTAGATTGACCATTTTTACATGCAAAAATATAGTGTAAAATATTAAATTACATAAAAAAAACCTAATTTATTTTAGATTATGAGTGGAATAATGTGTCATTTTTTTTTTTTGTGTATCATCTAGCACAATAAAAATGCTTGTTTTCTTCTACAGCAACTTTTTTGGTTGGAAAGTGAATCTAGTTCTGTACTTAGGGGGTCAAAAATAATCAGAAATGGTTAAGAAAAACAAACTACAAATTAAGGAAAACTAAGATTTTTACAGAAAACCAGTTTAAAAAAAAAATAGATTTTAAAAGAATACCGTAGCATCAAATTTTTACAGAATGTTTTATATTACCAAATTTTATGCGCCATAAAACATTTTCGAAATATTGTGATGATTTTTGAACTATTTATAAATTATAGATAGGTATAAGAAATAAGAAATTTCAAATTTTATCAGTTTTTTTAAATTTATTATCGGTAAAAAATGTTAAGTTCAGTCGAAAACTTGAAATTGTAATACATCGGTCCTCATCATGCGTTTTTGTTAGTGGAAATTAAAAAAAAGTTGATCCACAGTATAGTTTTTTAAGTGTCTAAAGTTAAAATGTTGACAAAATTCATTAAAACCACGAAAATTGACAAATTAATTCGAGTTAGAAATTCATACAAATTGTTCTATGTAGGTATATCTAAGATTTGAAAGTTTCAAAGTATGCTTTACGTTTTCCTACATTTAACAAAGAAAAAAAGGTGGGCAAGTGGATGTCGCTCTGCTGTACTGTAGGTTACAAGTTGGTCACTGTATAATGGATGGTATTAAATTTGAATTCAATGATATAATATCATTGTATAAAAAAACGATTCTGAATGGAGACGGTATGTCAGTCTAGGTATAAGACATTATATAGGTACTTATCTATGGTATTAAAAAAAAACCCATAATAGGTACCTATATGTCCTATAATAAATTCCAAATTAATCATATCACAATATCCATTAGGTACTTATAACGCGTTATACATCAACAACAAACCCTGATGCCATCATAGATATATATAAGTGTACTTTAGAATGTATTACTATATATACTAACCTTCAAGTACCCACGAATAATATTATTTCTAATCACAACAAAATAACTAAAATAGTTATTCTAGGTTTTTGATATGTAATTTCGTCCAAATTTGAACTTAAAATAACTATAAAAATAAACTGTGCTTGTGTATTTTTTAGATTTTTCGGTAACAGAATTAACTACTTACATGGAATCTTGTTTTAAATTTTAAATCCTTAGCTATAAAAACTGAACATTTTATAATTTATTAATTACAATGATTGATAATTTTCGAGTGTTTGATAAATTCTGTCCAAATTTGATCTTTAAATGCTTATAAAAAAAAACTGTGCCTATGTATTTTTAATATTTTTCAACTGCTATTGTAAAAACATATCAGGAGTCTTGTATTAAATTTTTACATTTTTTGGCCCAACAGATAAAACTTTATTGATATTTATAGAAAAAAAAACTAAAGAAATTTAAAACTGTAAATGCCCGTAAACAGCTCAAAAAGAGTCAAAATATTTTCAAAATTGTATGGTGTATAGGAAATGCTAATATAAACATTCAGGGAAATTTTTATGTATCTAAAGTTATTCGTTTTTGAATTACAACAAAATAAGGAAATCGCTACATGAGAAATCGAGTGAATATCCAATATTGTAAAATTATATGAACTTTAAACGCTCATAAAAATTTAATTTGACTTTCAGTTGGATATTTTTTTATTGATAAAGGTAGACAAACTTATAAGTAATCTTGTATTACATTTTCAAATCTTAGATTTAAAAAGAAAAATTTTTACGAATTCTTAACTCAAAATAATTTGCCATTTTTCGTGATTTTTCCATATTTTGTCAATGTTTGAACTTTAAATGCTTATAAAAAAAACTGTGACTAAGGATTTTTAATATTTTTCATCTGCTTTTGAAACAATATTTTAGGAGCCTTCTATTAAATTTTCAAGCTTTTTTACCCAATAAATTTAGAAAAAAAACTAAAAAAAAATGGAAAATGAAAATGTCCCTAAACAGTTCAAAATATTTTGAAAATGTTATCGTGTATAGAAAATGCAAATATAAACAACCAGTGAAAATTTCATGTATCTACGGTCATGTGTTTTAATGTTACACCAAAAACCAAATTCCATTTTGCCAAAATCGATTTTGCGTAAAAATTCCCGTTTTTCCTTAATTTTCCTTTTGTTTTTCACGGCGCTTTTGAAAACTACTGTGAAATATTTACTTTTGACAAAGTACCAACTAGATTCACTTTCCTATCAGAAAAGTTACTGTTGAAGAAAATCCAAGCATTTTTACTGTCCTAAAACGTGATGACAGACACAAAAAAAAAATAAAAAAAAATAAAAAAACACACATAATTGTAAAATCAATACGTTCATCGTTTCACTCAGAATCTAAAATGTACAGGAAAGACAAATTAATTTTTTACGAGTTTTAAGTTAGACATTGAATATTCAACCTAGTAATTTAACAAATTCTTATACTATTTTCTTATTTTGTTGTTATTCAAAAACTAGTAGGTACTTTACATTTTCATTGAATGATTATTTTATCATTTTCTTTCCATTATAACCTTTCAAAAATAGGTTAACCCGTATTAAGGTATTTATAGACATTCAAAATATTCAATTTTTTACCATATTATATTAAATTTAATAAAAATGCATTCGTTGAGTAAAAAAGCTTGAAAATTTAACAGAAGGTTCCTTATAAGTTGTTAAAATAGCAGTTGATAAATATTAAAGATCCATAAACACGACTTGTTTTATAAGTATTTCAAGTTCAAATTTTGACATTTATCAAAATTTTGAAAATTTTAAAATTTATTGTACTTAGTTGAAAAATTTTAAAATTGTATAGCTATAATCATTGAAAATTTAAAACAAGGATTCTCATAAATAGTTCAAACTATGACCAAAAAATATAAAAATAAAAACTTAGTTATTTTTTACAACATTTTAAGTTTGGAAGAAATTATATTTTAAAACCAACAATAACGTCATAACGACTTTAGTTATTTTGTTGTAATTTAAACATTGCTATTACTTATTCGTGAGTAGATGACACTTTTAGAGTAGATATATTATTATATTTTATACACACAATAATATTTTCAAATGCAATTTTTTTGTAAAATTAATTCAACCTACCGTTGTACTAATGCCTAATAGTAAAACAAATTACTTTATTGAGTTTATTCACTATAATATATTGTATTATCATAAAACATACCTACCTACTTAGTAATATATCACATAGGCTGACTAATTGTCATAGCTCAGAATCGTTTTTTGTATACAATGATTTTATATCATTTAATTCAATTTAACACCATCCATTACGATTACAGTGACCCACTTGTAACTAGCTACTATACAGCAGAGTGACACTCACTTATCAGCTTTTTTTTCTTGTATTTGTAGGTGTGTAGCATAAAAATATAAACTATTGGTTACTAAATTGTGTATCAGGGTTGGCGGGTGGGTAGTTAAATTCAAAATTTGATACACCTTTATTTTGTTTGATAGCTACCACTGGACTTGAAAGTTTGTTTTTTTGATACAATGTTGATTAAATCTCTTAGGTATATAAAATACCTGGGCCAATATATTTTTTACAAATTCTAACAAAATGTTTAAACTATTAGATGATGAACAAAGACGTTCACGTTCAAGATCGCCTTTAGGTGGTAATATTTTAGATATCTTAGGCGATAGTAACAACATCCCTTCAAGAAGAGTACCAGGTGTGAGAGGGAGGTTAGTATATTTGGACGGACACGGCTACACATATGTCCAAAATCATACCTCAACCAATAGAAGGTGAAAAGCTTATAGACAATTTTAAAAATTATTTTCAAGTATTTTAAAAACATATTTTATTACATATTTCAGACAGCTAAGGTGTACGAGATACGAACGAGGATGTCATGCAACAGCGTCAATGGCTCTGGAACCGGAAAATGCTCCCATTATCATGTATAGTGTGCACAACCACAGGCCAGGACATGATGTGGAGATTGGGAATTTTTTGGCTACTCTAAGAAGTAGAGCGGCTGCTGAGAGTACTCCACCAAGGATAATATATGAAGAGGAATCTAGAAGGTAAAATAATAATTACAATTTAATAAAAAATAATTGACTTAAAAATGCTAATAGATGTTTATTGATATTTTACTTTATACACTAATTGCCCAAGGGGGAAGCAACCACTAACCAGCAGTGTCCAAAATATTCCGTTATAAAAAAAAAATTACTTCTTTAAATGGGAAGGGATCTAACTCTTTAATTATTTGTTATTATGGGCAATTTAATAATTTTTAACCTATAGGACTGCCGACTGAATTCAAATTCAACACATCCATTACAGTAACCCACATGACTAAAGTCTACAATGTTACAATTGTACAGTGCTACAAAGCTTATTTATTTGCTATAAAATAACAAACACAATTAAACTAGAAATTTACAAATTATTTTTATCAAATATCTTGCTTGGCCCCTCCATTTAAATGAGTTTTTTTTTCATAATTAATTAAATATGACACTTTGCGTTGTCATCGCCCATACCTAATTTTATAATTGAATGCACAGATTTCCAAATGCAGCAACAGAAATGTCTGTAGATGTTGCTTTGAGAATGATGCGGAATATCCGGCAGAGATTCAATCCACCTGTACCAGCTTCTTTGGCAGCCATGGGTGAAACAATTGCTTCACAGGAATGGCGTGGACGACTGATGTCATTACTAGATGACAATAACAACAATGCTTTTTTCCAAGGCTCATTAGAGTACCTGATAGGTACAGAATCAATCTTTGGAGGATTGGTTTTTGCAAATCTGCAATTTCTGCAAAATTATGCACCATTCATGAGACAGTCTAAGGTTGTAGCTGTTGATGGTAGTTTGGAGTACTACCAAGAAGTCCTAGCGACATGGATCAATTAGTGACCATACACGTTCTGCTAGACAATATTGTGAGTCTTAAATCTTATAATAATATTCCTTCCAGTTCATAATTCTTTATTTATAAATATCTTTAAAAATCATTTTTTTTTTTTAGTATCATAAAGCTAATATTAAAATTAAATTACAACTTACATTCAAAATAGAAGCAAAATATGATTTCTATTTTTAATACTTATATTAAAAACATTTTTGTTTCAGTCCATCCCTGTAGTCTATGCTATACTGAATCAAAGGACAGAGAACATATATGCAAGACTATGGCAATTCCTAAAGAATGATCTTCCTTTCAGTTTTCTGAATTGGAATAATCTGCAAGTAATCACAGATTATGAAACTGCATTAAGGAATGCAATCAGAAGGGTTGTACCAGAATGTCAGTTGGTGGGGTGCTGGTTCCATTTTAATCAGGTTCTTTATATTTATATTCATAACATAATATTTTGATCATTTCCGAATTTGGTAAACAATGAACTATAATAAATTAAAACTAAATCACCACTAATTTGATAGTAACGCTAATTATGTAATACTACTGTTTAGAATTATTAATTTATTTATTTTCTATAAGTTTAATTATTATGCTAATCGTAACAAATATTGCACAAAAATAATAGTTTGAATAATGTAAATACAATTTTAAATTACAAGATATTATTTTATTTTCAGTGTATAGTGCGCTATATTCATTTTAATCAATTATTTAAATATATCCACAATTTAATGCAACTAGTACGCAACAACCAATATATTGCCACTATCGTCAGAATGGTAAAGATAATTTAATTTAATAATTAATAATTTATTATTATGCAATTGAGAAAAGAATATATTTTATTGACAATTATAGCTGATGGCACTACCACATTTGCCAGCCGAGAGACGCGAAGAATTACCACCCAACTTCAATACTCGAGGGGGATTTTTAGAAATTCAAATATTGGCTAGAAGTATGAGTGTCGACCATCATATTATGGATCTTTTTCGATACGTTCAAAATTATTGGCTGGACACAATTGGACCGGTTGGGTTTTCAGTTTTTGGGTATAGTATTAGAACTAATAATTATTTGGAGAGCTTCCACAGCATGATACAGACTACAATTGGTCAACATCCACCGTTGTGGACTTTCTATGGTAAGTTAAAACATATAAAAAATTAATTAATTCCCAACTAAATTAATAAATTTAAATCATATGATAAATTATACTTACAGATCGCTTACGTTCTGTGGAACGAAGAGTAAGGAGGGAGACACAACAACTTATAAATGGTCACCAGGTAAATATATGACATACATCCATGACAAAACATAGAAAATATGCACTATTTTGTATGGTAAACTGCGTGTTTTACCTAATAATAAAAATATTTGAATATAGAAAAGTATAATATTAATTTAAGTCATTCTATTCCATTAAAAATATAATAACTAGGACTGAGGTTGATATTTTTCTAATTTTGTTTTCATAATGTACATTATCTGTATGAGATAATCAGGGATCTGGGATTAAAAAAAATAATATATTTTATTATATACGATTTACCTAACAAAATATTAACTATTGAAAACAAATGTGAATAAATATAAAATATCATTAAATTTAACATTTGTTAAGACAAATCTTAACTGTTAAGTTAAAAACACTTTTAAAATATAGATAAAGATTGTACATATAAAACAAGTAAAAATACTGGTAAACAAAGAATTTTAGTAAAATAAAAATAAAATTATATTTTCAATTAAAGATAACCATATTATAACTTGCACATTTTAATTAACTTACTTTAAACTAAACTAATTTCAAAACCAAGGAACTTAACCGGTTATAACTTATTATAATAATAACTAAATTACTAATTTTGTTTCAGGTCCGAAGGTCAGTTTTAACCAGCAGGGACACAAACAACAAGTTATTGGAAGGAGCATACCAAAATGTTAGGAATGGACGATTTGACGTCTCAGCATTTCTCAGGCGGGTTGCTTACTCAGCAAGAGGATACTGCGATGAGCAAATAGGCCCCATACCAATGGGTAAATATATTGTTTTTCATTCTTTACAATTATAATAATCTAAATATTTAAAATTAGACAACCAATTAGACCAAAACATGGGACAATTGGTAATGATGCCTCTTCAACCACCACCACCTTTACCGGGACGCATAGGTAATCAAGTCAGAAGGCCAAGAGGTGTAGTAAGGGATATGGGATTACAACCCAGAGGTATAGCTGCTATACCTAATATTAGAGGACGGAGGTGTAGAGGACGTCAGGCTAATCGGATCGGGAGACCTAATAATCAACAAATAAATTGTAAGTAAGAATAATAAGAATAGTTTTTTAAAAAATATTATTTTTAATTTGTATGCATCATAATTTAGTAAGATTTCAACCAGCGGAGGAAATTGAAGGTAGTACATTAATGTCTAAAAAATGAAAAAAATAGTATACAAATATAATATATACATATTTTATGTACGCTTATCACTTAATAGGTATAGAAGAAAATATTGTTGTGGAGACAAGTGAAAATATAGTCAGAGAAGGTATGTTTACATAAAATAATTATTATTATTTATTACCTACCCATAATTAATTTTTTTTGTTAACGAATGTACAGCTTCAACAAGGTAAATAGCCAATAATAATTACAAAATGTACTGCTTAAATTGGTTTATTATATTTTCAATTTATAAATTTAAACATTTAAAAACAGTTGGTTTTAATAAATTTTTTTTTTTTTTAATTTTGTAATACTTAATTTATAATTTTCTATTAACATAATATTATAGAGAGTGAAAATGCTGACATTTTGGTGGTGGACTGGTGGCAATACCACAAATGCCAGGTACCAATATTTATAATTTATAAATTACTATTTTTTTACATAAATCAGAATCAAACATAATTGTATTCTGTTTATTTTTATCAGGTGAAGAATACGACCGTTGCTTTGTGTGGAGGAAGCGACCTCCGTGTCCCGTCTTCCGATGTCCGATCACATTTTTCCCGTTTGTCGTTGTCCGTCTTTCAAGTTTCAACTTTTTCTATTCGCCATTCGGGATTTCTTTGCGACCTCGCGTCTGTTAACTGTTTTTTATTCGTTGGTTCGCCATTTCCCACAACTTATTCAATATTCACGAGCCGTGAGCAGACATTAATGTTAACCTGCATCGTTCGAGTTCTTTTAGTGTGACACTGTGACGTTATCGCCGAGCGCCGATTTTAAGTAATAAGTTGTATAACATAATAATCGTGGTGCCGTCGCCATTGCAGCTACGCGGTATTTTATTTGGTCTATTTGCATTCTTTTTAGGTGCGTGTCCAGCCGTCCGTCCAGGTGTGCGACTTTGGGGACTGGTAAGCTGCCCTCGTGCATAACTCCCGTTTGAGAGTCCCCAGCCACCACCATCTTGTCACGTGGTGTTTTGTGACGGCTGAACGGCTCCCAACCGAATTTCTGTACTTTTGAGGTTAACCGTCGACCGTCGTTTTTTTTTCGTACAGACTACAGGCTACAACGTATCCGCCGTACCCACTACCCACGCGTGTGCCATCTGACATCACTAAATCGTTCGTTTTTCTTCTGCGTTTTGTGGCACTGACGTGATCACCTATTGTCGATTTTAAATCTTTATATTTAGGTATCGCCGTTTGTACCTTACTACCGTCGTCATTCAGCCATTGCCGTGACGCGCTGTTTTGTTTCGTTCTTCGACGCTATTGGCATTCGTTTTAAGTACGTGTTCACTGTTCAGGTGTGTGACTTTGGGGACTGGTAATCTGCCCTTGTGCATAACTCCCGTTAGAGAGTCCCCGGTCGCCACCATCCGTGTCTTGTCACATACTTTCCTACAACCTATACATATTCGCATTCCATTAAAGAACGTGTCCAGGTGTGTGACATCGAGTTATCGGGGCTACCTACACCTGCAGTACGACTACATATTACAGGTAATATAATAACAATTTATTATGTTATAGGTAATATATCACTAGGTACTATGAATCTTTATGTACTAGTTCTATAATAGTAGCATAATAGGTATAATAGTTACATAATAGGTATCATGTAGGTAAGTATACTATATATTATAAGTAAGCAGTAGGCACCTAACATACCTACCAATTTATATTTATTTTCTTTTTTAGCATATTTTGCTTCTTATTTATTTGCACTTTTATTGTTGAATTTTGCTCCTATAACTTCTCATATTACTTAGTACTTTTGACATACATTGATACATTGGTATAAAGATAGTACCTATATTTATTAATAATTGATAATAATTGTACCAAAATTTCTCATAATTTATAATTTCTTTCCACCCCTTTCAATACAATCTTAATAATAATACCTGTACTTAGAACTTACTACAAAAATGAGTAAAAGTGAGAGAACAAAAAGAAGGAAAATTAGGGAAGAAATAAATATACTTCACAATGTGTACCTATTCTCATTCAGCTTCCAGCTCGGCTTCCAGGCATGATATAGGTATAAATAATGAAGTTAGTACTATGCGAGGTACTATAGATCAAATTGAACAGCAGTTAGTGACAAATTGTGTACCTTGCAACAGTGCAGTTGAAATTGGTGAGCCTAGTGTTTTATTTTCACCGTTATCATATGATCATTCAAATGTGGTGACTCACCCAAATCCGAGCCCAAATCAATCAACATCCTTAATTTCTTCTATAATTCCAAGACCAGTGACTCCATCTCATTCTTCTGATAATACTTCAGATTATTCTATTCAACATTTTTTAGCAATGTGGGCAGTTCAGTATAATATACCTCACAATGCTGTTAATGGTTTACTGAAAGGACTAAAGAAACATGATTGTTTTAATAATCTACCTTCTGATTGTAGGACTATATTACAAACACCTTCTAGTGCTTCAAAACATATTCGTAAAGTTGAACCTGGTCTCTATCATCATTTTGGATTAGCTAATGGTATTAAATTGAATTTACCCACAAACGTTTCTGAAGTAAAAATTGCAATAGGTATAGATGGATTACCAATTTCCAAAAGTAGTAGTAATCAGTTTTGGCCGATTTTAGCCTACATTGAAGTTGAGTCTCCATTACCAAAACAAGTATTTTTAGTAGGACTTTATTATGGTACAGAAAAACCACATTGTAGCAATGATTTTCTGTTAGATTTTGTCGTAGAAGCTAATGAACTTACATCCAATGGTATTATGATAAATTCTGTTAAAATTAATGTCATAATTAATGTTTTTTGTTGTGATTCCCCTGCTAAAAGTTTTATCTTGAAAGTAAAAGGGCATAGTGGATTTTCTTCTTGTACTCGATGCAAGATTGAAGGCGAATACATAGATCGTAGAGTATGTTTCCCATGTACAAGAGTGAAATCTACTAGTAGAGATCATATATCCTATATTAACACTCTGGATGAAGATTTTCACGTGTATAACACAATTTCAAATTTAGCAGAGTTGCCCAATTTCGATGCTGTTTATTCATTTAGCCTTGATTATTTACACCTTGTAAATATTGGTGTAATGAAGAAATTGTTAATGCTTTGGGTAAATAAGGGTCCATTGAGTATACGTATTAGGGCAAGAAAAATTATTGAATTATCAGAATCAATTTTGAAACTTAATTCTTACATCACTTCTGATTTTGTTAGGAAGGGTAGAAGTATACAAGAACTTTCTAGATGGAAGGCCACAGAACATCGGTTTTTTTTGTTATACACCGGACCAATTGTTTTAAAAAATATCATTACTGAAGTATGTTATACAAATTTTATGACACTTAATATTGCCATGCTTATTCTTCTAAGTCCAAATTATAGTTTTCTTGTTGATTTTGCAAAGGAGTTACTAGATTTCTTTGTTATGAGTTTTCAAAACATTTATGGGCAACAATTTGTTTCACATAACGTTCATGGACTACTTCACATCTGTGATGATTATTTGAGGTATGGTCCCTTGGATAACTGTTCCACTTTTGTTTTTGAAAACTTCATGAAAGAGCTAAAGTCATTTTTGAGAAAACATGACAAACCTTTACAGCAGGTTATTAATAGGTATAATGAAAAGTATTATATAAATTTAAACAATAGTAATAAAGATACATTTAAACAATTGCTAGAAGAAAAACCGGTACTAAAAAACAACATACTAATGGCCCATTACCAGACAATTTAAATGGTCTTGAATATTATACTCTTTTATACAAAACTATTAAAATTAAAATTCAAGAAGAAAAAAACAGTTATATTTTAACCAAAAATAAAGATATCGTAAGATGCTTAAATTTTTGTTTAAGAGATAATGGTAATATAGTAATAATTGGCCAACAATTTAAAATAAAATCAGCATTATATGAAAGCCCTATTAACTCAACAATATTAGATATATTTGTTGTACAAAAACTATCTAAAAAAATTAAATGCTGGACTGAAGATGACATAAAAAAAAAAATGATGATATTTGTTCATGATGGCAAGTACATAGCCATGCCAGTAATACATACTGACATCATTTAAAACTAATTTTTTCATTTATGTATTTATCATTTAAATTTAAGGGATTTGCAACACCAGCATTTATTTTCTATGTCTATCTTGCACATAATATATAAGATTAAGACTGGTTTAGTTTAGGTCAAATAGGTACCTATATATTATACCATATTCTACATTTTATAAACAATGTGTTCTGTGCATTGACTGGATAGTTTCTTAATATTTTAATCTTTTATCAAGATAATCTCGTTTTAAATTAACTTTATTTCTATAGTGTTTAACTTACCTAATATCTTCTTTAAAAATTTAAATATCGAACAACCATCTAATAAATCAGTAAATTTTCCTTAAATTAAACCAGATACTCACAACCATGGAAGTAGGTATGTAATAAATAATAATACATTTGTTGCTTTATTATGTGCGGGACAGACCGAAAACAAATGTTTGGAGCACTTTCAATCAGATACACATTTAAAATATTGTAATACCTATTAAAGCATTATTAAATTGTAAAAATTGTTTTTTTCTTTTGATCTTAAATACCTACGACTCTGCAGCATAGGCCATTAGTTTGTAAAAATTAGTTAATAAATATCAGTAAATAATTTAATTCTTGATTATTTAGATAATGTTTGGTTGGAATATTGTAAACTTCACTGAGGACAATACGGTGTCAGTTGTACCTGACATATGGTTAAAAAAAATACTTGTGCCTGGCCAAAAAATCAAAAAAACTCTCAAAAGATTATCGAAAGTCGAGTAAAGCCAAACCATAATGATTTTTATTTTTACAATAATGAACGAAAAATGTCTGCAAAAACATATAGTTAGTGAAAGACGATAGTACATTCCTTATTTTGTATTAAAAAAAAAAATCTATTTGTATAATTACATAATATATTTACTTTATAGCTTCTTTTGATAAAGCCAAATCAAAATTACCCAAAGCCATGATAAAATCAGATATATCATGTACAGAAGATGAAAATTTTAACCAACCAAAGTATGATTTAAAACGCAGACTATCTCCTAAACGCAAACCGTTCAAAAAAGTAAAACTTAACTCAGAAAATCTACATTCAAGTTTGCCACCTCAGTATAATCCTGTGAAAGGTATATAATATATTATCCACTATAATATGTAATATTATTTTTATTTTTCAAGTTAATAATCGTTTTTTGTTTCAGATATTATTGGTTCAGATTCATTTGAATCGCATTCTAACGTTAATCAAATAGCCGATGATTCTGACAGTGATAGTTCTAACCTTAGCATTTTTGATGATTCTGATAAAGATCAAACATGGACTGTGAAACAAAAAAACAATTTGGAACAGGAATTTGGTAATGCCAGTCATATCAATTAATACTTTAAATACTTTTTATCTTGAATATTAATATATTATTAACTTATTAAATAGTTTATGTTATGTGTACCTTAGTACCTATAGTAAAGTGATAATTAATTTTAGATGTAACATCTCCATTGAAAGTTACACCGAACAAATCAATTCCAAGTCCTAGTATTGTTATAACATCGCCTAGTGGACCATGGCGAGTAAGCACAGAAATTGATATTAACAAAAGCCATACAAATAATTTTGATAAATCTAAAGCTACTAACAAGTTATATCTAACAGAATTTAATAATCAAAATGATTCAACAATTAATAACAATTCTGTTAAGCGCCAACTGCAATATCCTGTTGAAAACCAAAATATGATATCAGGTAACATTTTAGTTTTTCTATTTACTTACCATTAACAATAATGTGCACGTGTTTATTATAAAGATGATTAATGTATAAAATGGGGAAGTAGCTCTGCTAAGTAGGTGTAGGAGGTAGATATTTCATTGAGTAGGTTACTGTAATGAGAATAATAAATTTGAATTCAATGAAACCGACCTATAGGTACTATAAAAAACAATTTTGAGCGAAGATGGTATTACAGTCTAGATAATTTCTATTTGTAGTTTTATCATTATTGAAATTTTGACTGGTTTGAGTTAAGTTGTGTACTTACTTAGCTACTTACATATAGTTCTATATTTAATTGTAAATTCGTGATAAAAACCTGGGAATTAACTCTGCTGTATTGTAGGTGTCTCGTGTACCCCTTTAGTCATTATTATAATGGATGTATTAAATTTATATTTAATAAAAACTAGATTTATTAGGTATACAATTTGTTAAATTTAGTTATTAAATAATATCATGTTACGTGTCTTAAACTTTTAACTGGGTTTTTTCCTTGGGTATTCTTTCTGTAATTGGTTAAAACTATATGTTACTATCAAACTAACTAAAATGCAAATAGATTTATTTAATATTTAAAATAATATACCAATCATTTTTATATTTTACAGATTTTTATAACATATCGCTTACATCTTTCTCTTTCTTGAAATACGAAATTCAAGCATTAAAGGTTTTATGTCACTCTATAAATGAAAATATTGAAAAAATTATGAACAACTCATCAGGAACAACTATAATATCTGACGGTGTAGACATAGAATCATTGTTTCCTATAAAAAGTGATGAAGACTTATTGATGTTGCATAACAAAATTCAAGATAAAGAATTCAGAAAATCTTTGGTAATTATTTAATATTTCAAAACATGGTTTCATTGCTATAATAACTACATTAATAATTTTTTTTATTTTTTGATCCACCAATAGGTTAGTAAAATATCTTTATTTGTTGGAAAGAAAGATATTAGAAACAGTGTTAGAAGAATTATGGGTCGTATGTTTGATGACACATTTTTGGCTAACTATTCTTTATATGGTTTTAAACAAAAAAAATCATTTACAAATTTGGCTTGCTACCATTTGATTATAGGTAAGCATAAATTAATTGTTTATTATTTATATTGAAAATATACCACTGTTGATAATTAGTCATTTAATTAGTCATTGCAATTAAAATGTCTGACTTATACCAATAACTCAAAAAAATGTCATATTATTAGTATACCTATTAGTATAGGCTATAATTTAATTTTTCACAAAACAGGCAGATCTTAAACGATTATAATAATATGCATATGAAATAAAAATAATTTAATTACTTCTTATTCACTATCAACATTTTGGTGGGAAAAACTATGTCCCCCCCCCTCCTCCTTGGACACTGTTTAACAATATCATTGTTATTATACATACAATCTATTAATTATTGTAAAAAATTTTTGTTTCAGATGCATTACGACTACACATGAAATACAAAACACACACTGACAAAGAAATAGATGAACCGTTGGGAATTTGGCTCTCACATGCTCCTTACAGACTTCAAGCAACTACTAAAAATAATTCAAAAGAAAAATTAATTTAATTCATTCATTCATAAATTGTACTAGGTTCATTTTTATATTAAAATTAATATGGAATTATTATTATTATTATGAATTTTAATAGTAAATTGTGCACAATACACATTTTAGTAAACAGTATAATCATTTTTTATTCTAGTTGCACAAAACTGTGCTAACTTCTAGTTTCTACATATTCTTTTACATTACGCTGAGCACCAGATGCTGTATACATATTAATATAATAAATAATGTCTTATTTCTACAAACACTGTATTATTTTATAAAAAGGTTTATAACCAAGAACAAAAAAATATAATGATCGTGTATAATGGTATATTATTGATTGGCCTGTTAACAGCTAATAACAGTCTTACAAATTCATTAAGTTGTTTTATATAATTATATTGTTCACTCAAGTATCAATTATAATATGTATCTCTAATATACAAAATTGTTTCATGAATTCATAAACTAAAAACCAAAATAGTTTGAAATAATAAGATTGTAAAAAATAACTATAGTTATATAGACTATAGTCAGGTTGGTTGGTGAGCGAAGTGAGCAGGGGAAAGAGCCACTATTATATATAAATATAATATAATATACATGATTATAAAATCAAGATTTTAATGTTAATATAACATCTTTTGATACTATTATTTAACATTTTAATAATGTTTCAATAAGTTGGGCTTAACATTATAATAATATTATGTTAAAATATTAATAGAACAACATTTCCGCGGCCAAAAAACTCTAAGAGAATGTTATAAAAACATTATAAAAGATTCTTAGAACCATCTGGAAATGTTATAAAAACAACAATGTTATTTTTTTAACATTACTGTGATATTTTAAGAACGTAAATTTGCTATCTGGGTGGTAAATAAAATAATCTATAAATGTGATTGAATAATATTATTCGTGGGTACTTGAAACTTCTAAAGCGGTACTATTATATATCTGTGGCGGACCAATGCCACATGACCTCCCTCTGCCGTCGGTAGTACTGTATATCTTGATATTGTTCAACGGTTGGTCACATTGCGATCGCGTCTAGCGTCGGCCTCCGCTTGGTTGCGGCGGCCGACCCGCCTCTCTCTCGTTCTTACCGTTGCTCCGTACGCACGTCCGTAGGATTTAATAAAAAAGTAATTAAATAAACCACGTGCTCTTTTTTCGCCGCTCGCGTAGTTCGTTCGTTCTTTTTCCAAAACCGCCGCACGAAAACGCACGTGACTAGCCGCTCACCTCCGAGCACCGATCGACTCGATCTGTTCGCTTTTGTTAAGTTTTATTGTTTGTCTGTAATAAACCGCGCATCGCGCACCTCACACGTTATACGCGTCTTTGTTCATTTTTTAATCGTTGGTGTTCGATCGTGATAACGACTCGAACCCCACATTGGTGACCTCTTCAAGTTCAAAGTTTTCCTTGTGAACACTTGTGCTCGACCTCGGACTTTCGCGTCCTTTCACATGGACTTTTGAGATGGCTGATGTCTCACGCTCCATCATCGGTGCCGATTTCCTACGCTATTTTGGCCTCCTCGTCGACGTCCGGCACCAACGCCTCGTCGATCCTGCCGACAAGCGAACAGTCACCTGTGCAGTGACAACCGCACCGTCAGCACACACCGTCTTGCTCACCGTCGCTCGCTCTCCGGATTGGGACAGATTACTCCAGGACTTTCCAAGCGTGACCCGTGAGTCACCCGTACCTGAATCATTCCGACACGGAGTAGAACATGTCATCGAAACCAGAGGACCGCCCCTTTTCGCGCGTCCGCGGCGGCTGCCTCCCGATCGGCTCGACATCGCACGCCGTGACTTCGAGCTGATGCAAAAACAGGGGATTTGCCGACCCTCATCTAGCGCGTGGGCCAGCCCTCTGCTATTGGTGCCCAAGAAGGACGGGTCTTTCCGCCCATGCGGCGATTACCGCCGGCTGAACAGCGTCACCGTTCCAGACCGGTACCCGCTTCCCTACCTGCAGGACTTCACCGCCAACCTTGCAAAAAAAAACGGTCTTCACTAAGCTCGATCTGGTCCGCGCCTACAACCAAGTCCCGATCGCTGCTGGTGACATCCACAAAACCGCTGTGACAACACCGTTCGGCCTTTTCGAGTTTCCAGTAATGTGTTTCGGCCTGTGTAACGCCGCACAAACCTTCCAAAGACTGGTCAACACTGTTCTCGCCGGCCTCGATTTTGTTTTCGCTTACGTCGACGACGTCCTCATCGCCTCCGCGAACGCCGACCAACACGTCGAACATGTCCGCGCCGTACTCGGCCGTTTCGAGGAGTTCGGGATAGCCATCAATCCGGCGAAGTGCGTTTTCGCCGCGGAAACGCTCACCTTTCTCGGACATGTAGTCGATGCGCAGGGCTTGCGCCCTAACCCGGACAGCGTCGACGTTATACGACGGTGGCCGCAACCGAACACCAAAAAAGAACTACAACGTTTTCTCGGGTCATTGAATTTTTACCACCGATTCGTCCAAGGCGCCGCCAACGTTCAAGCACCACTGTACGATATGTCCGCGGCAATTAAAAAAAAGGACGGCCCACTCGCGTGGACTGACGCCGCCCGGAAGGCATTCGCGGCCTGCCGAGAGGCACTCGTTACCTCCGCGCTTTTGGTACACCCGCAGCGCGACGCACCGTTGCGCCTCACCACAGACGCTTCCAACATCGCGGTCGGGGCAGTCCTGGAGCAGTCCGTCGGCAATAGTTGGCAACCACTCGGATTTTTTTCACGTAAACTCTCCGGCGCGCAGACACGGTACAGTGCGTATGACCGCGAGTTGCTCGCAGCCTACCTAGCCGCACGACATTTCGTACACGCGATCGAGGGCAGATTCGTCACGCTCCGTACGGATCACCGCCCACTACTGTTCATGTTCTCGCAAAAGGCCGAGAAACTCATCGACCGTCAAGCGCGGCACGTCGCGTTCCTATCACAATACTTCCACGAGGTCGAACACGTCAGCGGCGAACTCAACATCGTCCCCGACGCACTGTCGCGCCTGGAGTTGGCCCCCCTCGATAACGGGCTACCTGACCTGGACCAATGGGCAGCGGACCAAGCAAACGACACCGACCTACAGGACATCCTTGCGGGCAGGACGGAGTCGTCACTTGAATTGGACGCACGGCAGACAGCAAACGGACCGGTCTACTTCGACATAGCCTATAACAGGTCAAGACTTTTCGTTCCGCTGCGACAGCGTCGCGCGGTTTTCAACACCTTACACCGACAGGCGCACGGTGGTGGTTCGGCCACAACTGCGCTAATATCGCGACGTTTCGTGTGGCCTGGTATGAACCGAGAAATACGGCGTTGGGTCAAGACATGCGAGCAGTGCCAGAAGTCAAAGGTACATAAACACACCGCGACACCGCTGGCTGTGTTCACGGCCCCGGACCGACGTTTCGGCCACATACATTTGGACCTGGTCGGCCCACTGCCCGTTTCGGACGGCGCCAAGTACCTCCTCACCTGCGTCGACAGATTTACGCGTTGGCCCGAAGCTTGGCCCGTCGACAACATGTCCGCTCACACCGTTGCGTCTACACTAGTAACGAATTGGATCGCCCGTTTCGGGGTGCCAGACGTCATCACCACAGATCAAGGGCGACAGTTCGAGTCTGACCTAATGCGCGCGCTCAACTCAACTTTCGGGATCCAGCATGTTCGCACGTCTCCCTACCACCCGCAGGCTAACGGGCTTGTAGAACGCTTTCACAGAACACTAAAGGCAGCACTCACTGCGCAAGAATCATCGCACTGGTCCCGGCGACTGCCAATCGTCCTCTTGGCCTTGCGCAACACAGTCAAACCGGACACCGGCGCAACACCTGCCGAACTCGTTTATGGGGCGACCCTCCGCCTTCCTGGTGAGTTGTTCCACTCCGCGCCCTCAGAGATGAAATCGCCGGATTTCGTCACGGCACTTAAGTTGTCCATGGCCGAGCTTCGACCGTCGCCCGGATCTAATCACGACCCGGCCCGACGTATTTTCGTTCCTACACAGCTCGACTCCGTCAGCCATGTTTTCGTCCGCGTCGACGCGCAGCGCGCTCCGCTTCAACCGCGTTACGAGGGGCCCTACGCCGTACTGGATCGAAGAGAAAAGGATTTCAAGCTACAACTGGACAACCGGACGTCGTGGGTGTCAGTAGACCGGCTCAAACCTGCCTTCGTCCTCCGCGAGGACCCAGCCCTGGACCACTCGTATGCCATGCAGTCCGTACATAGATTTCCGACATCGAAAACACCTACGGTTTTTTCTCCTTCGTCGGGGGGGAGTGATGTGGCGGACCAATGCCACATGACCTCCCTCTGCCGTCGGTAGTACTGTATATCTTGATATTGTTCAACGGTTGGTCACATTGCGATCGCGTCTAGCGTCGGCCTCCGCTTGGTTGCGGCGGCCGACCCGCCTCTCTCTCGTTCTTACCGTTGCTCCGTACGCACGTCCGTAGGATTTAATAAAAAAGTAATTAAATAAACCACGTGCTCTTTTTTCGCCGCTCGCGTAGTTCGTTCGTTCTTTTTCCAAAACCGCCGCACGAAAACGCACGTGACTAGCCGCTCACCTCCGAGCACCGATCGACTCGATCTGTTCGCTTTTGTTAAGTTTTATTGTTTGTCTGTAATAAACCGCGCATCGCGCACCTCACACGTTATACGCGTCTTTGTTCATTTTTTAATCGTTGGTGTTCGATCGTGATAACGACTCGAACCCCACATATCTATGATAGTATCACGGTTTTTGTTGATGTATAACGCGTTATAAGTACCTAATGGATATTGTGATATGATTAATTTGGAATTTATTATAGGTCAATTTTTTTAAACCATGGATAAGTATATAATATGTCTTATACATACACTGACATACCGTCACCGCTCAGAATCGTTTTTCTTATACAATGATATTATATCATTGAATTCAAATTTAATACCATCCATTATACAGTGACCCACTTGTAACCTACTGTGCAGCAGAGCGACACCCACTTGCCCACCTTTTTTTTTAAAATTATTTTTCCCGAATTCCTCAAAGATAAATTAGTTTATAAAATTTTAATTGATAAAAAAAAAAAATATCGCGCATTGAAGGGTTAAGTTTTTTGGGATAAGGTGTATAAAGCTATCGCTATGTAAAAGCCTAGGTATTTATAAGAATCGTATGATGTCTGTAATATTATATATTTGTATGACTGTCAATGAACTTTATTTTTATCAAATAAATAATGTAAAATTACGACTAAATTAAATTCAAATACACGGAATCAATAATCATATTATAGAAATAATAAATACTTGCATCAATACATATTGTATTTTAAGGAAAAACAAAATTACAAAATAAACACAAAAAAAATATTTGTAAGAATTACGAAAAGGTAAAGATAAATATATTTTTATAATATATCAACCTAGTTTATTATTATAACATTATTGTTTAAACGAGTGAAATACGTACTACCATTAATTATAAATAGATACTAGTATTTATAATCAATAGTACTATACGTGTGTTGTTCATACTTGAATTATACAGCACATTTATGGTTCCTAATTATTGATAACTGCAATATTAATATGAATAATATAACACAAACGTATTTTATAGTACTCTATAATAATTGTTAACTATAGTTAAAACTGTTAACGATAAATTACTCTCTATAGTTAACTGTAGATTTATAAATTAAACATTAAACATTTTCTATTAACTAATGACTGATGGACAGTCCCCGCCGATCGTAATAATAATATAATATATGATACTTATAATGTCTTATACTACATATGTATCAGCATGCATATATGCTGAATATGCAACAATATCTATATAAAATTCTTGATTAAACTTAATGTATTCTCATGTGTTGGTCTTATGATGATTTCAGCTACCTGCAAAAATTAAAACTTATGAATACAAACTCTAATAAATGTATCAATTTATTGTAACACATAATTTTTTAACACAAAATGTATCTGTATTACAAACATATGAACACGAACTTATGGGCTAAAAATAGCAACTTAACTAGATCGGTTCTATTTGAGAGGTGCTAAATAAATGTCTGGATGTGTAAATCGCTATTTGAACTAGGAAGGGACGTCGTACGAATTTCGGAAATAGGCATACATATGGTTACGAAAAACCAGCAAAAACAACAACGGTCGAAGTTGGGGGGTCTATAACCCTAGGGCATATAATAATAATTCACTGGGATGGTGTATGTCACTATTACATAATTCATGAAATATGAACAGTGTAACGAACATGTCGTCATCGACATCGTACATTACTCCTAGTATGCCGAGTAAGGAAAAATATGAAATATAATATATTATGCTGACGCGATGTTTAGCTGACATCACGTCAATAACCGACCAGAACTCCTGGCGGAAAGTAGTCAAGAGTGAAGAGTGATAGTGAATGGTCGACAGTGGAAGTCGAGAGCGGACAACGACCAAAAAGAGGACCTGTGGACGGCCAGCTCACCCACCTCGGATAGCAGCACCCACGACAAGTCGACACCACATATCTCCACCAGTGACCCTCAGTGAAGCTAATCTATAAGTATACCTATCTAATAATTATATTTTAATGTTCTTATATTGTAAGATTTGATTCTAATAACAGTTACAAAATTATGTATATACTTGAGTACTTGCTTTACATAAGGTAACCCTGATCCCTAGCAATAATGTCACACACCGAGGTCGAGTTTCCGAGACCTCGTTAATAAAAACAGAACTACACCGAGGGGTGCGACCCCCAGGTGAAGAGGAGACGTTACAGTTGGTGGAGGCGCCCGTCCCTGGAGTCCCGATTTTTTTTTGGAAATAATATTTTATTTTTTCTCGAGAAAAATTTCGATTCTAAGGTACACCCCTTGTGTTGTGAAATTATTGTTGGGGGTCATGCGAATCTTATGTGAAGTTATTGGTCTAATAATTCTTAATGGATGTCAAATTTTATATTAAACGAAATACTAATAATCAGGTTACTAAAGTAACAAAATCAAATATTTTATTTTTAAACGAACACTTTAATTCAGTAATAAATGCAACAGAATTAATAGGCATATTACGACAAATCGATGAGGATAATTTAGGAGATTTTTTTCAAAATTCGAAGTATGGAAAGATACCTTTATCGGCTAAGTTAGTTAAAAAATTTACGCTTTGCACATTATTCGAAGTCGAATGTTTAAGTAAAGATGAATTTAATGCACTTACACCAGTAGAGAAAAAATTTGAATTCATAATATCTCAGAAAACGGTATCGTGGATACTTTTGCTAAACAAAACAGAAATATTGGGTTTCTTGAAATTTTGTAACATACATTGTGAAGAATCGTCAACCCTTGTGCAATTAAGGGATCTCGCGAAATCGGCAATAAAAACTTTTAGAGGTGGGCTTCTTGATACCGAAGATAGAGATAGTTCCAACGATAGTACTGCAGATCTTACCTTTACTGAAAACAAGTTGTCATTAGATTTATATAAAAGCCAGAAAAATCATTGTGAAAAAAATATTAGCGAACCAGACTCACAGATAGAATTAATAAATAAAGATACGGTCGAAACTAAAGACGTAGCCCAACAATTAAAAAACCTCTTAATAGACATAGAACAATCACTGTCACCAATTAAAAAAACTACGCAACCGAATAATTTCAAATTTGAATCTTTAGAACAAAATCAAAACAATAAAGTGGACGCGAGTTCAGAAATAATTAATAGCAATATACATACTGAATTAAAAACGGTTCATAAATTAACTTCAAAAAATAAAATGGCAGGACATCAACAATTTGTACCTAATATTTTTAACGGTTCAGGCGATGAATGCGTTTTAGAATTTTTCGAGTACTTTAACGTGGTAGCTACTGCTAATGAGTGGACTCCGAAAATTAAATTAACTTACTTGCCACTGTATTTAAAAAATTCTGCTTATAAATTATACAAGACATTAGTAATTAATAACCCAAATCCGACTTTTGATGAAATAGAACGAATATTTAAGGAGAAATTTGCATCACCGGCTAGGAATCGTATGTTAAAAAACAAATTACGAAATAAAAAATTAAAAACGACAGAAACAATATCCGAGTTTTTAGCAGATATTTTATATTTAATTAGTCAAACTAATTGCACCATTCCTGAGACCGAGAAAATTGATATAATATTAGAGGCACTGACACCAGAATATTATAACACGGTAACTATTATGAATAATGACACTTTAGACAACTTGGAAATTAATTTAAAGAAAATAGAAAATTCGAAATTGATGAACACAGATTTTCAAAATATAAGTTCTGTAGATATCGACACTCTTAAGAAGGAAAATTAATTTTTAAAATCTAAATTAAATAATATTAACAATGGTAATAGAAATTTTAACCAGAAAAAGAAATTTAATAATAGCATGCATGTGAATAATCCTAGTCCATATCATAATCTTCAAACTAATCCAAACAATACATACAATAATAATATGTGCAATTACGACCCATGCAATAATAACAATAATAGTTATAATAATCAAAACCATAATTTTTCAAATTATTCATTTAATCCAAACAACAATTTTAATAATCAAATGTATAATGCACATCATTCATTCATTCCAAACAATAATTTTAATAATCAAAATTACCACCCAAACAATACTTTTTATCCAAATAATATTTACAACGCAAATAATGAAATTAGGCCGAATCAATATATAGATCCTAATAATCACTTCGATCGAAAAAATACAAATAACCCTACAAATCATTTTAATAGTAATAATGGCTATACAGAACCAAAATGGAATAATAGGTATAAGAATATGCCTAACCAAAAAAGTCAGTCACAGCAATATTATAAAAATAAAGTATATAATAATAATCAAGGTGCAAATTTTAACGAACAAAATGTAGGCCAAAATTATCAAAATCCATCGCATGCTTCAAATGGTAACAGTCAAAATAATGTAGATGTAAATAACGTGATGAATCAGCACGGTATCGGTCAGATGTCTTTTAATAACACACGTAATTCGAATATTTATCATAATAATCAAAAAAACTCTTAAGGCAAGAGAGAGTAGTTAGACTCCCTCTATGCCAGCAGAAAAATTCTAACGACAAAAATTCTAGTATAACATTGTTGGAATCAATAATTTCGGAGAAATATAAAGATGACGAAACCTTAGTTCCAACACAACAATTAAACGTAGGCGATTATAACATAGGTAGTTTATTCAATGAAAATGAAATACCAGACGTGAGTGACCATAATATTCAAGAAAAAATCGCAAGTAAACATTTAGTAGCGGTTGAACGGGAGCACACGAGTTGCGTCCCGTAAAAAAGGTATACACGAATTGCGTCCCAAAAAATCAAGGACGCAATTCATGTATTTCAATCAAGGGTTCTTAAACAACTAACAAAAATAAATAAATAATAATATTAACGTTAATAATCAAAATGTCAGTCAAAAAATTGTTTATCAAATGTAGTAAAAAAGTAAATAAAAATTAAATCACTTAGATCTAGTCAAAATCAATATAGGTAGTCCATTATATAATAAATAAATAAATAATTTTAAAACGTAGGTATACGAAAAAGTAACGAACGAAGACTGAACTGCAGTAAAACAGTTATTAACAGTAGATACTGTAACTACCTAATCAAGTATTTTATATCAGCTTGGTAAATCCAGAACATTGTGAAACTAAATGCTATACACACATATATATAATACAAAGCTTTACCGATATAGTATAGGTAGAATAGAGGTGGTATTTTATTGTTCACGATTACGATAAACGAACTTGCTATCGTAATTTATATTACTATCAAAACATAATATTAGAGCCCAGGCTATCTTATAATAATCAACACACCACGGAGAACCCCTGAAAACGAAATAAAACTCTTCTACCGAACCCATATATAGTGGGACGCAATTCGTGTATACCTTTTTACGGGACGCAACTAAGGTGCCCCGGGTTGAACAGCAAAAAAGTAATGACAATACAATACAAAAATACATAACGACGTGTAATCCGACTTCACTTCCGGCAGCATTCGAACCAGGTCAAAGACTTGAGGTAGTAGGCAAAATTAATAACATTGAATATAATTTTGTAATAGACACAGGGGCCACTGCGTCTATAATTAATGCTGACAATTTACCATTAGGAATCACTCCAAAGGCAGTCGATTGCGTAAAGCTAATTACGGCAAACGGATCAGATTTAAAACTACTTGGTATTATTAATACAATTGTTACGTTCGAAAATATTGAATTCCCTATTAAATGCATGGTAGTTAGGAACTTAGTAGGACCTAGTTTAATAGGTACAGACTTTTTGAATTTATATCAAGCCAAAATAAATTTTGTTAATAAACAGATAGTATTAACAGGTGATAATGGTTTAGTTGTTTTGGATTTCGATAACAAACGTAGAACTTCAGATGATATTAAATTGAAAATTGAAAAAATAGTTAATGAAACTACATTAAATAAGGATACAGACGATGAGAATAAAATTGAAAAAATGAGAAATTTAATATTAATTCAGCCAAGGTTACGTGAAATTGTTAGATGTAGTCGTAAGTTGATTGACGTCCCTGGAGACGGATTTTGTGCAATATATGCGTTGACAGTAATGCTGGCACATGAAAATATTTATGTAACAGCAGAAACCATTTCCCATTTACTTGATCTAAATTTACATGAAAAACCAATCTGGTTAGACGGTGAGGACTTATCAGCCGTAGCTGATTTTTATAATTTCAATTTAATAATTATATGCCCAAATTTCGAAAATACTAAGAAAACTGCAGGTTTAGGGTTTTATAAACCAGGTAGGAAATTTCTAGTAGTTTTTTTTGAAAATGACCATTGGACACCAGGGTGTTATGACAAAAAATATGATAATCCCAACCTAGAAGTGTCACAAGTTACTTTTACGCATGATTTTCGTTCTATTCATACTTCTCGTGCTTTACTAAGGGAAAGGAAAATGTTAGAAACAATCAAGGTACCCGAAGCCGAGGTAATAAACAAAGAAAACGACTTAAAGCGCGCTAATTATCCATTAGCCGAAGTGCGCGAAGTAGAACACATTTTATTAAATTCAAACAATTCAAATATTCTTAGCCAAGATAGAAATATAAAACCTTATACAACAATTAAAAAGATCGATCGAAATTTACCTGACGATTACGACGAAAATAGTAAAATTGAATTTGATATTAATCCAAATCTGGACAAAACACAGAAAAGTAAATTATTGTCCTTGCTACAAAAATACGAGTCAGTTTTCTCAAAATCAAAATGGGACTTGGGAGATTCAAAAACTAAGCCAGTAGACATTTTTTTAACCAAAAATATTCCAATAAATCTCCCAAATTTTAAATTGAGTAAGTTTGAGAGGGATGAAATCGAAGAACAAACGCAAGAAATGCTTAAAGCTGGTATAATTGAACCATCGAACTCACCATACTCATTTCCAATTTTTTTAGTGCCCAAAGGCAAACCACAAGGTTCGAAGAAAGAAAAATCACCAGCACAATATAGAATGGTATTAGACTATAGAAAATTAAATGATATAACTATTAAAGAATCTTTTCCACTTCCGGTTATTCAAAGTATCTACGATTGTCTGGCGGGAAATAAATTTTTTTCATGTATGGACGCAATGTCAGGTTTCCATCAACTTAAATTAAGTGAAAAAGCTAAAGAGCTAACAGCGTTTTGTACAACAACCGGGAAATATCAATTTAAACGTATGCCTATGGGAATTTGCAATGGCCCAAGCAAATATCAGGAAGCTATGAATACAATCATGACAAATTTAAATTATAAGATTAACGTAAATTATATTGATGTTTTACCTATCGTATTGCATGCATATAACACGGCTATACACCACTCAACGGGATATACTCCATTTTATTTAGTACACGGCTATGAGCCTAGTTCAATTTTAGATATCGCAATTATCCCATCAAATTTAAATCATTCTACCATTATAGAGCTACAGAAATTAAATTCAATTCGTGAAAAATTACCTGATATTCTACAAAAAGCGTTTGATAAACAAAAAATTTACGCTGACAGAGGGAAAAGGGAACAAGATTTTTACGTGGGAGAAAAAGTTTTAGTAAAGATTAATGTAAGACAAAATAAATTTTCGGATAGATATGAAGGTCCCCACACAATATTAAAGAAAATTAATCCAGTTACTTATTTAATCGAAATAGATAAAAATGGAAAAAAACAAGCTGAGAAAAAACATATTCAACAAATAAAAAAATATAGAGATCGATCGCAAATAAAAAACGTATACTATTATAGTTAGAAATAATAATTAATTTAACATTTAAGTATATCGATATATTATATTAAATAAGTTATTTATAATATGTAAATAGAAATCGAAACGTGTTTTAGGGAGCTTTATATTCTTAGTGAATTTAATTAGGCAATTTGGCTTCTCACAACATATTATTTACCACGTTGTAAATAATATTACTGTCGAGAGACCACCATAATATATTTCACGTCTACTTAATTTCTTAATATTGTTAAGCAATATTAACGAAGCTAAGTAGTTGGCAAAAAAAAAAAAAAAAAATTTTTGTTGATTTCTTAACGATAGATTTTATAGATATACAACGTAAATTTTAATAGTTTTGCATTTTAGCTGAATAAATATATTTCAATGAGTGAACAACAAAAGTATTAATTCAGCACAATTTCATTCATGGGCATATATTATTATAATACTATAGTAAGGATATATATATAGTATATACATTAGCACACATATTATAACACACCATAGCGTTACTACAACCGTCAATGAATAACGTATGTTATTGTTATCATTTGTAAATTGTAATTCAATCTTTAACATATATCATTTTTAATCTGATATATTTTTACTATATTATAATTAATCATTTTGTTTTAAGTTATATAATTTAATAATTTGTAAAATGTTCGCAATAGTTCCTGTTATACTAGGATTAACCCACTAAACATTTGATGTTGCCTAACATCTCTGCGATGTATGTTTTGGGTTGCATACGGAACATCACATTTCTATGTTTATAGGGCATTTTATGGATGTTTTCCTTTAGTTGTCACTTAACTATAAATGTATAACATACCAACAACGTTTCAAACTTACCTTTTACGGAACATCGCATTTCAATGTAAATAGGTTGTTCTCGGGATGTATATATATTAAACTATTATATATTATTATATCGGCTGTCGCCCGAGTAGGATGGTGGGGAGGGGGTTCTACGAACAACATGGCTATTTCTACTTTATTATTTATTATTAGACATTATAATATATTTATAATATTATTTGGGTTTTCTATGACGTTATTATCAGTTCATTGGTGACTATAATAACTATTGTATATATATATATAGTGGGTTCACCGGTGCTGCCCGACCGGCCGCTATACGTCCGCACTCCGCCGTCGACACTCGAGTACTCGACTATCTATAATACTCGCTTGATTGAGCTCGTGCCTCGTACCAGTGTTTGTTTTGTATTATACAATTTTGCATTATTGCAATTTGCAATTATTGCATTTTTACTTTATAGTTTGTTATTTTATTTGTTCAGTCTTCAGAGGCCAGTCGCCAGTGTTAAATAGTAATATAGTATACATAAATATAATAATATCAACATGTCTACGAAACAATCGCTAAAGAACCGTAAAGTAAGTTTTTATATTATTTAATTATGTAGGTAATTTAAATTTAATAACATAAGCTTTTTTACCATTACCACTTAGAACCGGAAGTATAATAAGCGATGGGTCATTGTTTCCTTTACGGAATCAAACGATTACAGTGTTGTGCCTGTTAATTGGCTAATTTTACCACCAACATTGGAGCTAACCGCGGACAACATTTCAATAGTTGAACTTTGTCGATGGCCTCCATTTAATGTAACGAGCATTGAACTAACAAACGCGGATGATCCAGAAGATTTATGGGGCTTATTCAAAATTAAAATCTTGTCCAGTAAAATATATGGTAGGTACTTTATAAAAAGTTTTAAAACAATAGGTTCGATTAATAAGTAATGCAAGTCAAATAAACTTGAAACCTACTTGAAATTACTTCATAATTCAAATTGTACCTAATTGTATTCGTTTACTTAGTCAATTTCAAAGAAGCCTGGCATCAACGTGTGGAGATTGAAAGTTCTGCTACAGAAAATGAACCTGAAGTACTCAAAAAGAAAAAGAAAAACCGCCAAAGAAGTTCATCTGAAGATGACGACAGTGACTTTGAAGGTATGCCTACCAGTGACGTCATTTGGGGGAGGGCAACTGGGGCATTTGCCCCGGTCTAGTATTTACATCAACCTTAAGTCGGCACATTTACCACACGCTCCCCCCCCCCCTTTTAACACTTTGGTTCTACGCTATGAGAATCTGAGTGAAAAAAATGTTGAGTCGGATAAGTAGTGAAAAATTGCCCTAGTCTAATTAAAACTGAAATGACGCCACTGATGCCTACTATTTTTTATACTTCTTTAAAAATTAGGTATTAATTTATTTTTATTTAGATTGTAGCATATCAGTAACACCTATCAGCAAAAAACTAAAAAAAGATGTGCCGTTAACATATACTGAATTGCTGGTGAGGAATTCTGATGAAGAATTCAATTGTGAACTAGATTCTGTATTACCACTGGCAGTAGAAATTGCAGCTAGTTCCTCAGTATCATACATAATTAATGATGACATACATACGGTAATACAAATTTAATTTTTAATTAGGTATTTAAGCACTGCAATAGTTAAATTTTAAAAAGTTAAAAATAAAATAGTATAGGTACTATGTTTTAATATAATATAGAATATACAATATCATTCCATCAATTTAAATTTATAAAATATTAAGTACCATAAAAAATTAACAATTGAACTAAATTTATTTTCATTTTGATGCGGAAATTCATATTTAATTGATAGCAGACAACGTCTCAGGTTAAAAATACTGATGAAATACAATTATATGAACCATATGAACCATTTATTGTTCCTAATACCTCATACAGTACAACCAGTGAGTATACTTACTTAGTATTTTATCTGAATTACCCATATTTTTGAATTAACTACTTCAATATTATTAATTTAAAATCAGTACAAATATTTTTTTATAATTTTTTTATTACATAGGTACTGGTAGTTTAAATCAGAAAATTCTTGATATTTTAACTTTATGCAATTGGAACAAGTCAACATTAAAAAAGAGTTAGTGGCATCAAATTTAATTTTGAATCGATTACTTACAAAAGTTGAAGTTTTGGAAACTAATTCAAAAAACAATAGTTTAAACTCTGCGATGGCCAACCAGTATATTGATTCAAATTTTCTTTCATTATTCCCAATTAAAGATAAAGATGAATTTTTATCAGTTGAATCAAACATAGTAAATGAAGTGGACTTTGTGTTGAAACTAGTATGTTATCTTTATAAAAAAACTTATTTAAACTTGGAAAATTTGCTTTCAATTTATCCTTATATTATTGTAAATAATTTTAGGAATCATTCATTAAAAGTATTGGTGGATGTGGACTAAAAAATAATATTACAAGGGTGTTACAAAAAATATTTAGCGATGAATTTGCTGTTATCTCTACTTGGACTGGACGTGGTAAACATATATCCATTACAATAGGAAGTTCTGAAGTGATAAAACTAATAAAAAGTTATTTAATTTACTATATTATAAATCAATTACATATAAACATACATTATAATATACAGAAACATTATGATTTTTTTTAGGGTTTATTAAAGCCAATTCCAATGATGTGTTAACGGATTCAGAATTTGAAATCACTGTTGCAAATTGGCTTAGACATGCAAACACTCGTTTGAGTAGAGCAAAATAAGTTTAATTTTCAAAAGTTAGTATTAAGTTATTTTGAATATATTGAATTTTGTATGTAAGAATGCAAATATAGGTATAGGTATTGTATAGTATAGCCATCGTAAGAACGCTACTGGGCGGCGACCAAAATTCATCCGATCTCGCGCATTCCCACCACTAAACCTTCCCGAACGCTGGCCGCCGTCAACTCTGGCCGCCGCCACTGTCGCCGCCATCGCTACTGTCGCTGCCACTACTGCCTATTTACGGCGGCGACTAGATGGTAGAGTGGGAGAAACTTGGGTACGAAACTGCGGAGCTCTGTCATTTGGATGCGCGAACGAGTAGCGTTCTTACGATGGCTATACTATAGTTAGAATGTAGATACATTTTAATTAATTTTGTAGTTAAATAAAAAAGTAATTAAATATTTAAAAAAATCTTATTTAAAGTTTAACATAACATTAAAATTAAAATGATTTTTCCACGGAGAAACCAATGTTTATTATCACCTCTAGGTAGAAGACGTGATTTCTTTGACTGCTTATATCTACATAAACTATTGAATAGGACTGTCAATTGTACTCTCTGCCCCCGCAGGCATTACTATAAATAAAATAATAATTCTCGTTTAATATAATATAATATGTAACAAACAAATTAATATAATATTAATACTGGTTTTCAATTCTTATTTTTTTTGTGGTGCATTCAATTTAACTTTTTTAGATTGAATTACTTTTAACCCCTATTTGTGGACTAATTATTTTATTTTTATTTTTTCAGATTAGCAGTTCAAAGAAAAAAGATTTATCCCTCATATCAACAAAATATTTTAGAAGAGTACTAAAAGCTGAACAACAAAAAGTAAATTTGAATGTTACGTCCATAGTAAATAGTAATAGTATAAATTGTGTTAAGACAAACATTACAAACAATGATTTATCACTAAAATTATCAGTATCCGTGAAAGATCCCATGATGCCTGAATGTTTGTTAAATACATTAAATTTTAAAACGGTCCAATCCAATAACTTTAATTTGGGTGTTGATGCTTTTAATGATCCACCTATAACCAATCATGACTCTATGGGCCCTATGTTAGAAGTTGATGTACAGAAAAATGTATGTATAACAGATAAATTGCGTCTATTAATTATTAAACACAAAGTTTCACATAATTTTTGTAACAGCTTGCTTCAGTTATTGAAAAGTGAAGGTTTAGACGTTCCAAAAGATATTAGGACTTTGATGAAAACTCCTAAAGTTCATGATATTGTTGATATTTCTGGTGGTTCCTACATACATTTAGGTCTAAGAAATATGCTACTACCTATTTTAATTAAAAATAATGCTCAAATATATATTAAATCCCATGTATTAGAGATAGGTCTCAATATAGATGGACTTCCTGTATCTAAAAGTTCTAAAAGTCAAATTTGGCCAGCATTAATATCAATTTTAAATTTTAAAGAGCTAAAAGAAAATGTTATACCTATAGGCATTTTCCATGGATTTCAAAAACCCCTTTCTATTGAAGAATTCTTAAATCCATTAATTATAGATTTATTGGAGTTAATAGATAATGGGTTGACTGTAAATGGGTTGTTTTTTACTGTAAATATTTCAAATGTGTCATGTGATAGCCCAGCAAAGGCGTTTTTACTTAATGTTAAGGGTCATAATGCATATTTTGGCTGTACATTATGTATAGAGGAAGGTACATATTTGGAACATCGTATGACTTATCCTGGTTTAGATGCTACGTTAAGAACTGATGAATCTTTCAGAAGTAAAAAAGATGAGGATTACCATAAAGGCAATAGTCCTTTAGTTCGTTTACCAATTAATATAATCAATACAGTTGTGTTAGATTACATGCATAATGTATGCCTAGGTGTAGTTAAAAAATTAGTTGAATTTTGGGTGAAAGGTAATAAGCAAGTAAGATTGGAAAAAGATAAAAAAGAAAAAATAAATAATGAGTTAAAAAAATTAAGACCTTATGTACCTTCGGAGATATGTCGCTTACCCAGGGGGCTGGATGAAATTGAACACTATAAAGCCACAGAACTTAGAACTTTTTTATTGTATACCGGTCAAATAGTTCTAAAGGGTAACTTAAAAAAAAAGTTTTACTATCATTTCCTATTGTTGGTTTATGCAATTAGAATTTTAATTTGTTCTGAAACCTATTCTAAGTATAATGAATTGTCAACTCAGTTTCTAAAGAAATTTGTTGATGATTATTCCGCATTATATGGTTCTCATTACATTTCTTATAATGTACATAGTTTAATTCACTTGCCATTTTATGTTCTTATTCATGGTCCATTAGACAATTTTAGTTGTTTTCGTTATGAAAATTATTTACAAGAAATAAAAAAATCTATCAAGTCAATCAAATATCCTCTTCAAGAAATCTTCAATAGAATAGTAGAAAAACAAAAAATGTATGATACACTTCCTGCTCAATTACATAAACAATATCCTGTCTTAAGCAATGAAATAATACACAGTAATCCTTCACCTCTCTTTAATATAAATGATAAACTTTTTGAAAAAATCACTTTAGAACAAACAAATACAATTATCAATGTTCTTAAAGAAAAAGATAGATACATAATGCTTACTAATAACACTCTTGTTATGGTTCAGCATATTGTTCAACCGAAAAATAAACCTCCTAATTTAATTGTAAAACAGTTCATCAGCTGTTCTGAATTTACTAATACACCAGAATCTTCATTCAAAATCGGGGTTTACATGGTTGACACTTCTAAAATGTCTGAATTATATTGTATTAATTTAACTGATATAAAATACAAATGTTTTTTTATTAGTCTATCCGACAATTTGGCATTAATCTCAACACTTTGTCATTCAGAGACTTAATAGCTTGTACCTTCAGGCTACAATTACACACTATTAAGTCATTCAAAAAAATTATATTCTTTTGTATGTATTATTTAACATTTATGTTATTTTTTAAATAAATTTTGTAACTGTATAGGTACCTATTATTTTATAATAATTTAATGTACTATACTATATATTATTATATTATGTGTATACAATTTTTTATATAAGAATTGATTGTTTTTTTTTATTTATATATAATTTTTAATAGGTATTCAATCATTTTATTTCATTTTATATTAATCTAATAATATTATTATAATATATAACTTTGAATGATTTAAATCTGTTAATTTGCAAACAAATTGTAATCTTTAGTTTGTATTGTATCATTATTTATGTTATTTTGTAAATACATTTTTCACTTATATACCTATTCAAATAAATAAATTGGAGTTACTAAATTATAATGTTGTTTTTTTTTTTAATTTTCAATATTTAATTAGGTGGTAAATATTGATTCATAGAAATTTATAATTTATGCATAGGTAATACAGGTATTATATTATAAATAATCCATATGTATAATATTAAAAAAAAATTATCAGCATTGTATATTTTTAAACAACTATACAACAATAGGATCAAACATCGCAGTGATGTTTTTAATAACATCACATTGAGACAGCTATGAAACATCGGTGATGTTTCATAGACGTTCTAATTTAATGTGGACGGAATATCGTGTTTGATTGTTGTAGAGATGTTACAAAGAGATGTTCCGTATATGTCTTATTTGTGACATCATTGCGGTACAAATACGGTCCCAGGGATGTTTTAAATACACTTATGGAACGCAATTTGTAATGTTCCATGTTTCATTGCAACAGCCTAGAAACGTTTGTGGTACAAATTATTGCACAGTGGGAAGCGTGATAATACCTGATACGTTGCAAATGGAAGAGACAATTATCGACAATTACCAAGGACGTGGATCGGGTATTTATTATGAACCAATTTATAAAATGAGAGTATATTCGAGTGAATTTAACTTACTAACACATGTAAATATTTCCGTTTTTGTCGAGAAATTTGATGAAATAAATAATTTAATGAACTACAATGATAAATTGTGCTCAGTCAACAAACATAATGTTTCAAATATATGCAGTAACTTTAATTCAACGTTAAAAATAACAAAAACGGAATTATTGAAACGATATACAACACTTATGTCTTTACAGGATGGGGTAAGAATAAAGAGGGGTTTAATAAATGCAATAGGAGAATTTGAAAACTGGGCTTTCGGCGTTGTGGGAGACAACGGCTATCAACAAATACAACAAGAATTAAATACGAATAAAAATAATAATAGAAAAACTTTAGTTACTATGAAGTCGCAAGTAAAATTAGTGCAATCATCGTTAAATCAGATATCGAATGTATCATCAAAAATTTCACAAAATTTCATAAAACTACAACGAGAATATAACGATTTGGTAGATACAATTAATATTAGGAAAAATGACCTAATAGAACTTCAAGTAAATCAGCAATTAATTAATTACTTAACAAATTTTAATTTCATTTTGACAAGTTTTTCCCTAGAAATAGAAGAATTATTAGATGCTTTACTACTAGCACATCAAAATACACTACACCCACTAGTTCTTAATAGTATTCAGTTAAAAACAATTTTGGAAAATATACAGCGAGAGTTACCCGTAAATCAAGTTTTACCAATAAATATTGACTCTAATTCATCACTGGAAGGTTTTATGAAACTGACAAAAGTGACTACTAAATTTTCAAATTTTCAATTAATTTTTATTATAAATTTTCCTATATGTACTCCAGATATTTATACTTTATTTCAGATATGGCCTATTCCAATAGAGCTAACAAATTTACAATTTATGTTTATTCAACCCAATAATCCATATCTAGCAATTTCATCTGATAACCAACATTTCATATCATATTCTGATATTGAATTCAACAAATGCACCCTAGGGATAACTATAAAATACTGTGCTTTAGATATGCCGGTTTACTTGGGATCATACCCGTTGTGCGAGATACAGCTTCTTAAATTGACAAACAATACTGTACTTCCGAAACAATGTACGGTGCACCATATTTATCATAATAATGTTTACTTTGAAAAACTAAAAACAAAAAATACATTTTTATATTGGGTAGCTACTGAAATACAAACCACCTTAGTTTGTTCTACGTCAACAACATTTCATATCTTAAAAGGGACAGGGACTATTAGGTTACCAAATTCATGTTCGTTATATACACCTACCGTGATACTTAAGTCATCCGGAGATGAAATCAAAAATATAAATATATCAGTTAACATAAATCCAGACATATCCTTGTTAAATGTTTCCGAATTAGGTTTAAAAATAGACAAAATAAAGAATTCAAAAACAAATTTAAGAAAGATTAACTTTCAAATGCCAGAATTAAAAAGTTTACACCAATCCGCCCAAAAATTAGACGAAATCGTGAATGATATAGACAAAGAATTAGAAAACGTCGTAACCAATAGCTATCATGATTTACACGTTTATGGATTGTATTTAATAAGGATTATCGTAGGATATTTAGTAATTCATACAATTATTGCTAAAATAAAATTATATTGTAGAGGTGAGAAAGAGCCAGGGAAAATGGTTACCAGAACCAGAGGTAGAGGGCTACACGGAGATAATATAATATAATTAATGTACATAATGGCCCAGCGACAGAGAAATTACTTTGGTAATTTTTTTAATATTACATCTAATACTATATTAGTGTATAACTAGTATAATATTTATCATATTAAATATTAATTGTTCATACTATTTTATCATCCATTACAATTCATAAATAATATTTATTTATTTTTTTGTTTATCATTTACAGCTTAATCATTATTATTAAGTCATGACTATATAACACTATTTCTAAACAAGTATTTTGAAGTTTAAACAATATATCTAATATATATCTATGATATGACTTGTCTAATATAATAATTAAAATAATGTATCAATGTTCTTTTTTTTATCAAATTATTAAATTATTGTATGTTTATTATTATTATTTAATATAGGTTATATTTGATTAGGTTTATAATTTATATTAAGGATTTATCGTCTATACCTATGATATTTATATTATCATTATTATTATTATTATTTTAATATAGTAGAATAGATACCTGTTAACCAAATTAATAATTCTTAAATTTGTGTGAATTGTGAATTTTAAACATTTTTCCCAAGAAAATATGAAAAGACGTTTTTCATGTGAAAATACAAAGTATTGGATTAAAAACCAATCCAAGTTTAGCCAAAAATTGATGCTCTGCTGTTGAGTTTATTTATAGTTAACTAATACTGTTTTAACTAATACAAATTAAGAATAATGATTTTGTACTAGTTAAAACTCTAGACATAACCTGAGTATAATATTTAAATGTATATTATTATTAAATCAAAAAAAAAAAATGTTTATTATTGTAATTTAAATTATATATTAAGCCGAACAAAACAAATATTTTGTACACTGTTTGTACGCTATTTTTGAATTCAAACATTTTATAATGTATTATAAACATTTACTATGATATTGCTAAAAAAAAAAAAAAGAATTAATACTTTCAATGTTTTTGTGGCCTTATAATAATATTATATTTCCAGTATGAATCTGATTCATCAATGTAATTTGTATGAAATTAAACACTATTTATATTTTCTAATATATGTATAAAAAAAAAATTATAACTTGAGGAAACTGAAAGGGGTAAGTGAAGACAGCCGTGGGTGTCGGTATTCAAGGACGGAAGAGCCAACGACCATTCACTCCACTAACCAGAAGTTTTCAAGCAATAATATGTAATAAACATATATTAATAATATCGAAAAATACGCATGACCATTGCCTTGGTGCCTTATTGGTGTTTGTATGCCTACAAAATTCATGTTTCACAGTCCAGCAAGAAAATACAGTCGGAGGAGGTTGGAGTACCGTTATTCCTTGCTACTGGATGAACAATGAACATGAAATCAAAAAAAATACAACACTAACACAGCTACAGTTGCTAGACGTCCCAAATCTGGGGTCCAGATTTAAATGGACAAGGGGTACATGTAACGAACATGTCGTCATCGACATCGTACATTACTCCTAGTATGCCGAGTAAGGAAAAATATGAAATATATATTATGCTGACGCGATGTTTAGCTGACATCACGTCAATAACCGACCAGAACTCCTGGCGGAAAGTAGTCAAGAGTGAAGAGTGATAGTGAATGGTCGACAGTGGAAGTCGAGAGCGGACAACGACCAAAAAGAGGACCTGTGGACGGCCAGCTCACCCACCTCGGATAGCAGCACCCACGACAAGTCGACACCACATATCTCCACCAGTGACCCTCAGTGAAGCTAATCTATAAGTATACCTATCTAATAATTATATTTTAATGTTCTTATATTGTAAGATTTGATTCTAATAACAGTTACAAAATTATGTATATACTTGAGTACTTGCTTTACATAAGGTAACCCTGATCCCTAGCAATAATGTCACACACCGAGGTCGAGTTTCCGAGACCTCGTTAATAAAAACAGAACTACACCGAGGGGTGCGACCCCCAGGTGAAGAGGAGACGTTACAACAGTACAGAGAAAATTATAGCGGATGATTACCTTCGTGAAATAATTATAGCAATAATTGATTATAGGTGGTAAA